>JBBYHO010091357.1:1733-46520 GCA_038382025.1 Adansonia gregorii | reverse complement strand
ATCTTCTCTTCATCAGAAGCTTAAATTTGTGATAAATGATAAAGTAGTCACCATCGGGGCTAAAGAAGAAATGAGCACCACTGCTTTCACTGAGGATATTTACGTAGAGCCTAATGAAGATACACTAGAGTTATCCTTCCAATCCTTTGAGTTTATTAATGCAACAATTATGGGAAAAGGATTACCAATATTCAAACTCTATCTGTTAAAGAGTACCTACTCAGGTTTTAAAATGACTATTGGCAGAGGTTTTCGTACTAAAAAAGGGCTTGGTAAAAATTTCCAAGGGATGGCCCGAGCTTTACAGGTCACCACTCAAGCCAACAAAAGAGGTTTAGGATTCAAGGCCAATGCATACTTAAGAAAGTAGCAAAAAAAGAGGATCTGTAACCAGGAGATGACATAATCATTGAATCGAGAGAAAGAATCAAAGTCGACAATGTTCTCATCTCTCCATGAGATTTCTGTTTAGAAGGACGAATTGACCCAAACCGATTAAATGAGCAAAAGGCAAAAGATATCTTAGTCATCTTGAACAGAGCACTTAACAACCTCTATCTCTAAGACACCAGGCCATAAAAGTCATGTCCTTCCACTAAGACTTGATTTTGATGATAGGGTTATGGCGAAAGCCCCTACAATTTTTCTATCCCTTTCATGTAATGTCAAGAAATGAAAACCTACCTGCCCTCGCCCAAAGACAGATAGGTGTCCTATGTAAAGGGCATTTTTTATCAAACATTATTAATGAAATAACTTTTACATATATATCATTTCATATTGTGTATCACTTTTCAATCTTTTTTTCTTCATTACTCTCTTTTGCCCTCATTTTTATCCAAATCCCTTAGTTATGTGTGTACCTTTTGTAATGTTTATTTACCCTTTTAGATGTCCTAACGATAGTGACATGGATATATCGGACAGGTCTTTAAAGATCGATTTTAAACAATCAACTTGCACTAGTGAAGTTGATCCTGAAAAAGATTTCGAGCAAAGCTCTGTACCACCAGACCTCTTACGATTAATTAAAAAAGAGAAGAGGCAGATGATGCCCCATAAAGACCCAATAAAAGTAATAAATCTGGGTACTGAAGAGGACGGAAAGAAAGTTAAAATCAAAACCTCAATAAAGTCAACAACTAGGACAAAGCTGATAAACCTGTTCTAGAAATATCGAGATGCATTCACTTGGTCATATCAAGACATGCTAGGACTAGACACTGATATAGTGGTCCATAAGTTTCCCATCAAGCTTGGATGCAAACTAATTTGGTAAGAGTTAAAAAAGATGAAGCCAAAAATACTTCTCAAAATTAAAGAGGAAGTCAAGAAGTAGTTTGATGCATGGTTTATTAAAGTAGCCAAATATCCAGAATGGGTTGCCAATGTAGTCCTAGTCCCAAAGAAAAATGGTAAAGTATGAATGTGTGTTGATTATCGGGATTTACACTGAGCTAGTCCTAAGGATAACTTCCTACTGCCCCACATCAACACTTTGGTAGACAATATGGCCAAGAATTCTTTGTTCTCCTTCATTGATGGATTTTTAGGCTACAACCAAATCAAGATGGCACTCGAAGACATGGAGAAAATAACTTTTGTAACTATGTGGAGGACATTTTGCTATAATGTCATGCCCTTTGGACTCAAAAATGCTAGGGTAACCTATCAACGAGCCATGGTAGCCCAATTCCATGACATGACGCACAAAGAAATTAAGGTCTATGTTGATGACATGATTGCCAAGTGAATAAAAGAGGATGAGCATGTCACAGACCTTCAGAAACTTTTTGAACGTCTATGAAAATTTTAAGTCAAATTAAATCCTACCAAGTGTACCTTCGAAGTCACTTCAGGTAAGTTTTTAGGCTTTATAGTCAGCAAAAAAGGGATCGAAATTGACCTAGACGAAGTTAAAGCCATTTAGGATATGCCACCACCTCAAACACAAAAAGAAGTGAAAAGCTTTTTAGGGAGACTGAACTACATTGCTAGATTCATATCCTAGCTCACTAACAAATGCGACCCTGTCTTTCAGCTTCTTCGTAAACAAAATCCAGGAGAGTGGAATAAGGCATGTTAAGAAGCCTTTGATAAAGTCTAGCATTATCTGTCAAGCCCGCCAGTGTTGGTATCGCTGATGCCTAGTCGACCTTTAATCATTTTTTTGGTAGTCTTTGACAAGTCTATGGATTGTGTATCAGGGCCGCATGATGAGTCAGGAAAGAAGGAACAAGCAATCTACTACTTAAGCAAAAAGTTTACAGAATACGAGTGTAATTACTTTGCAGTCAAGAAATTATGCTGTGCTTTAATGTGGACAGCCAAGAAACTCAGGCAATACATGTTGTATCACACCACATGGTTAATTGCAAGGCTTGATCCTATCAAGTTTCTATACAAAGCCCCTGCACTATTAGAAAGGCTAGCTAGATGGCAAGTCCTATTTTCTGAATATGACATTGCCTATTTTAGTTAAAAGGCCATCAAGGGCAGCGTAATAGCTGACTTTTTGGCAAGTCAAGCGGCAGATCACTATGAACCCTTAATTTTAACTTTCCAGGTGAAGATCTAATGTGCATTTCTAAGAATGAAGATGCCTTCAACTAAGATTAATCCTGGAAGATGTATTTTGATGGAGCATTAAGCGCTCTAGGACATGGAATTGGGGCAATATTGATGTCACCCGATAGGAGTCATTATCCATTCACAACAAAGGTAAATTTTGACCGCACGAATAATATTGCAGAATATGAAGCTTGTGTCATAGGGCTTCAAGCAGCCATTGAGAAGGATGTCAAGATATTACAGGTGTTCAGCGATTCAACCCTAGTCATCTACTAATTTAAAGGAGAGTAGCAAACTCATGATGCCAAGCTGATGCAGTATGGGAAACTGATAGCAAAGCTCAAGAAAGAATTTGATGATATTAATTTTTGACACTTACCTCGAGAAGAGAACCAAATAGCTGACGCTTTGGCTACCTTATCATCCATGTTTAAAGTCAACAAGGAGTCGGACGTTGCTCCCATCTACTTGAGCATCTACACAACTTTGGTTTATTGTCATAATGTTGAAAAAAAAAGGATGGCCTATCGTGGTACTATAACATCCTTCGTTACATCAAGGATCAATAATATCCTAAACATACAACCGAGACTGATAAAAAGACTCTCAAAAGGCTGGCTATAGGATTTGCTCTCGATGGAAAAATCTTATACAAAAGGAGTCGCGATCAAGTATTGCTCAGATGCATTGACACTCTTGAAGCCAAAAAGATCCTAGAAGAAGTTCATGAAGGGATTTATGGCACACATGCTAATGGACATCGGATGGCCAAGCAAATCATGAGAGTGAGTTATTATTGGTTGACTTTTGAGGGAGACGACATCAATTATGCCCGAAAATACCATAAGTGTCAAATCTATGCTAACAAAATCCATATCTCACCAGCGCCACTTCATGTCATGACAGCCCCATAGCCCTTCTCCATGTGGGGTACAGATGTGATTAGGCCAATCACCCCTAAAGCTTCCAATGGACATCATTTTATCATGGTAGCAATCAATTATTTCACTAAATGGGTAGAGGCTACCTTGTATGCTAATGTCACTAGATTAACCATCTGTAGGTTTGTCAAACAGGACATCATCTGCAGATATGGCCTTCCAAACCAAATCATCACAGACAATGCAATCAATTTAAAAAATAAAATGATACAAGCAGTTTGTTCACAGTTCAAGATCCAGCATCACAATTCTATCCCTTATCACCCAAAGATGAATGAAGCAATCGAGGCAGCCAACAAAAACATTAAAAGAATAGTTAAGAAATGGTCGAGACTTACAAAGACTAGCATGAGAAGCTATTCTTTGAACTCCATGCCTATCGGACCTCAGTTCGCACTTCCATAGGTACTACCCCATTTTCTCTTATCTATGGGATGGAAGTTGTATTACCTATCAAAGTTGAGATCCCTTCTCTCAGATTCTTAATTGAACCCAAACTTGAAGAAGCTGAATGGGTCAAGAACAAATATGACCAGCTCAACCTCATTGAAGAAAAATGCATAAAGGCCATCTGCCATGGTACAATGTATCAAAGACATATGATCAGAGCCCATGACAAAAAGATGCACCCATGGTAATTTTATCTAAGCGAATTGGTATTGAAGAAGATCCTTCTAGTTCATAAAGATGCACGAGATTAGTGGACCCTTAATTAGGAAAGATCATATATCGTGAAGCAAGCCTTCTCTAGAGGGGCCCTAATCTTGTAAAAATGGATGAAAATGTCTTGCCCAACCCAGTCAACTCATATTCTATAAAAAAATATTACACGTAAAGGGTAAAAACCTAAAAAGGCATCCTTCAAAAGAAGGGAGAAAGTAAAAAAAAAAAACATAAAAACAAAACAAAAAAAAAGAAGAAAACAAAAGGAGGTCTAGATGAAAATCTGAAAAGGACATCTAGGCAACTAAACCAACTACAGCTGAAAACCTATGAGGGCAACTTAAGAAGATCAATTTTAATGGGACATAAACTAAGAGTACCTACAGGACAATGCAAATCAATCCTAGAGATCTTTCGAGGATCAGCTCATGCTAGGCACATTCATTGTTCGAGAAAGATTCTAAAAAGCACCTAAAGAACATCCATGTCATGATTGTCAGAGGTAACTTTTGTCGAAAAGATCATCTTTCTTGCTACCCTATCAATTGTTTGTCAAAAGATATATTGAGTTATGTCTCTTTGTTTCATGAATAAATATCACCTTGTTTCTTTTAACCCATGTATGCTTCATATTACACTTGTCATTTAGTTGATAATGTTTAATAATTATCAAAAATATGCATAAGGACATCTCGATATTACATCAAAAGAAAAAGAAAAGCACAGGGAACTCTACTTACACCCTAATCATCAAGATCATGCACGTTTTACCTCCAAACACCGATTCGGCATGACCATACACCAAACCATTTCTTGCTTCCACAAGCCACATATTAGGAAAAACCATTTTAGGGTAACCAAAAATTAACCAATGCATCCTATCAAAACCAAAGACATCAACATAATCAGTCGAATAGTCTCTAAATTGTTGATGATACCCTTCATTTGTCAGGAAAATGATTCAGCCTCTCGAATCGAGAAACACAATGTCCAAATTCTTGAGACTAAATTTTTGGTCATATCCCTAGTGAAGTAGGGACAACCTACAATCCCCACCGGGATTAGGAAAATTTTTGTCTATAGTCACATCAAAGACAAATCGCTATCCCTATGAAAGTCTGAATGACGTACAAAGAAAACTAGAGTAATCTCTCGTATTAGACTTCACATCATGCAATCATGACAGCATTCCACATCAAGCATTCACATTACCATCATACATCATCATTTTTACAATATCACTCCAAGCCAGGTTCATTGAACCTTCAAGGAATTCCTGGTAAGTGCTCTAAGCTTCGCAAACCAATTGTCATTCAGGTAAGGTTCTTTTCTCCCGATCACCTCATGTTAAAACCTTTTTTTATCAAGAAATTATTGTCAAAGGGCTAGTGTCAAGAAATTGTCATCCAAAAACTATCGTCAAAAACTTTTGTTGATAACATTTGTCAGAAGCTTTGTCAAGCATTTTGTCAAGAACTAATGTCAAAACCTTTTCATCAGGAACTTTTGTCATGAACTTTCGTCAAGAAAATTTTGTAGTAGTAGTTTAAAAAAAAAACTATTATCAGCACCCTTTCAAAACTCATAAGTCAGTGGCACCTCTTCAAAGCCCACAAATTAGTGGCACCTTTCTAAAGCCCATAAGTCAGTGGCACCTTTTCAAAAGCCCACAAGTTAATGGCACCTTTACAAAGCTGACAAGTCAGTGGCACCCTTTTAAAGCCCATAAGTTAGTGGCACCCTTTTAAAACCCATAAGTTAGTAGCATCTTTTCAAAGCCCATAAGTCAGTGGCATCTTTTCAAAGCTCATAAGTCAATGGCATCATTTTCAAAGTCCACACAAGTTGGTGGCACCTCAGTCTAAGTCAAAGCTTGCACAAGTTGGTGACACCTTAGTCAAAGCCCCCACGAGCTAGTGGCACCCAAGTCTAAGTCAAAGCCCGCACAAATTGGTGACACTTGGGTCAAAGCCCACATGAGCTGGTGGTAACTAAGTTTAAGTCAAAGCCCGCACAAGCTGGCGGCACTTGAATCAAAGCCCATATGGTCCGGTGGCACCCAAGTTTAAGTCAAAGCCCGCACAAGCTGACGGTGCCCACATTAAAAATCCCCGTTACTCTGTACCTACCTAAGGGGGTCAAACCGTAGAAAACCTAACACCCTAGTGTTTTAGGGAGTATCGTTCCACCTCAAACAAAATAATGTCTACTTATCTTGGCCTTGTTCTTTATTTTTAGCAACAGTTAAAGAGGGGCAACTGTAGATAACTTATTTTGTCCGGGCTAACTTTTTTAGCAACCAAGCTAATTTTCCACGGTCCAAGCATTTTTTACTCATCCACTATTGATCAAAAACTCGATTTTAACTCGTTTATTTGTATTAAAGAAAGATCAAAACCCATGTCAAATTATGAATTTGGATTTTTGAATTAATCAAAACATTTTTTTGAACCCTAAATTAGATAAAAAAAGGGTCAATATCACATGATCACCCTACTCCCTAGTTCGTTAACCACAATCACCATCAGCCACCCTATTTGCTAGAAAATCATTTCAGCATTTAAACCGGCCACCCTATGCCCATCACATTGGCAGTAAGTTGCTCCCTATAGCCATCCTATAGCCGCCATTCTAACATCACCTTGTCCCTCTTGAGAAATCACTAAAAAACACCTCCAATTTGGCTCTAAAATGCTGGTATAAAGGGACCATTTCTATCTCAGCTAAAAAAGGTTAGATCGTAGCTCATTTTCAACTTACAAAACCATTCCTACACCAAGAAAACTAGAATCCCATAGCTTTTCACCCATCACCCAAAAATAACCTTAAAACACTTATTCTCCAACCATTACACATTATAAAAATCACCATCATCCATACCAGAACCAAAACCTCATTATTTCTTTCTTTTTCTTGCTTATTAACAATAAGAAAATGAGAAAAATTCAAGCCATCTCTACTACTCCAATTATTTGGCCAAGAAGTGAAGTTTTGTTAGTATAACTTCTCACTTTATCACTTTTAGTTTTTGTTTTCCAGCATCTTCATCATTTTAGTGAGCTCTCCATGTTTCCATCACCCTCTTAGGATTATCATGCATTATTATGGCTTTTGGTTATCGTAGTTTAGGATTTAGATGCCTGAATGCCCCTTTGATGTGCAAAATGCCTCATTTTATCCTTATTATTTTGATAGCTCTTGCTCATGCATTTTATGCCATATCCATGCATCTTGTTATCCTTAATCCCTATAGAAATCGTTAGCCTAACATATTTCAAGCATATTTATACATCAGCTTTCATCTCGTCATGAATCATTATCATTTTCAGCTTCCATAAAATTTTTTTGTCAAAATGTATAACATTTACTTTGTCTAAACCATTGGTAAAGTTAGCATCCCCATTCATGTTATGTGTCTTCCCCTTGTCAAAATGCATGTTTGATGGTTGTCAAAAATTGATTTTCAAAACCTTTCTAAGCTAAGCAATTTAACCTCAACCAATGAGGATTAGCATGGATTTAGTATTTTCCTTAAAGTTAGCAAAATATCTTGGGAAAAATTAAGTTTTTCAGATTTTGAATCTTGGTAAAACAAACTCAAATCTTCTGAGTTTGCAATGAAAATGACCTTACACTTGTTCTCGAAATGTTTGTGCCTTGTTTTTTAGTCAATACCTTAAGTGGTATGATCAACGGGCTATTTCATCATCACAAATTACTCCGGGGCTATGCAAATGAGTTCATGATGCTCATGCCACTCTTTCCCTTCAGTCATAGATGTTCAAACGTCAACCACTTGAGTTTGTACCCATAAACATAAAGAAAATAAGAAATACCCCCTGCTTTGCTTTGTCCCTTATTTTCGATTATGGTCAAATCGAATTGTTTTCTCAAATTTCACTTTAAGATATTCGAATGTCTCTGTATCACCCTGATCAGACTCAAGAACATGCTTTCACCTTCCACAAGCTCATATCAAGGCACAAACATATTTTTCATCTTTACCATCCTTATTCACAATAATTTCTTTTGCCAAAAGTTATCAAAATGCTCACATATTTGATAAATCACAAAGTTTTGTCAACTTATGTTTTCTAACTTGACTTCTCTAAAGAGTGTCATACATGTCACTTTTGGGGATACTCTAACCCCAGCCTTCGGAGGGGATACTCTAACCTCACCCTTCAAAATTATCGAGATTTAAAAATCTTTCTTTGTCAAAATGATTTCTCATCCACATGGATACTCCAACCCTGACCTTTTGAAAGGATACTCCAACCCCACTTCTTAAAATTATCAAGATTTAAAAATCTTCCTTTATCAAAAATTATTTTTCATTCATGAGGATACTCTAACCCTATCTTTTGGAGGGGATACTCTAACCTTATCTTTCAAATACAATTAATCTTTTTTTTCCTTCTTGGATTTCTATGAATATGTCAAACAAATTTTATTTAATCAAGAAAACCTGATACATCTCAGAAATTGTCGATTCAGTTATTCCCAAATAATTGATGCCAATTGCGAGATAAATTCTAATAGTCTATTCCTTTTCCTTATCATTGCATTGAATGATCCATATTATGTTACTTCATTTATTGTCTTACTAACACGATTTCTTTGTGATGATTATGTGCATTCATGTTTTAAAAACATTTCAAATAAAATTATAGGTAATATTCCGCATGGTATCTCTCCAGTGCCAAAAGTGGAACATTCTATTTCCAAAGTAAAATCCAGAGGTTATTTTATTAAAAATCTCTATATTCCCCATCTCTCTGGGGCTTATACGAGATTAAATCTTTTTTCATCAAAACCTAGATTTGTATTTCTATAAGAGTCATGCATTAAAAGAGGGTTATATCAAAATAATGACAAGTTAAGATCGAAAGAATTGAAACTGAGACAAGACATAACTACTAAGGTATCGATTACGAGCATTGCGAAGAGGTTCATACCTCATCATGCGTAACTAACTCTTAAACCCAAACGATGAATCTTTGTATTACGTAGACCATGGGATCGATGTTTTGAGTTTCATAACTCAAAACATAGGTTTCAATAGGCATCTGATCATGCCTAACTCTAAATGATCGATGGTGACTCTAAATATTAGCCATTTTGTAATGGTTATCCGAGACCAATAAGATGAGCAATTCGTCTTATGATCCCTTTCACTGTACCGCAAGTCAAGAATCCATACATTCTTGTTCTCATCATATCACCAAAAAAAAGTCTCGATCAAGATGATACTTCCAAGTTAGGAAAATATTTTAAGTCATGTGCACCCATAGATCCACAAAGATCCACCCCGGGGTACATTGTGACAGAAAAAAAACCATGGAGCTATCATAACATGTAGGGGTGTTGGTGGGACATGGATATTGTCAGCATAGATTTGGCATTTTTGACACTTTTGAGCATAGTCAATGCAATCCTTCACAAGAGTCAACCAATAATAACCTGATCGCATGAATTATCTTACCATTCAATGTCCATTAGCATGCATACCATAAATCCCTTTATGAACTTCTTTAAGTATTTTTTGGCTTCAGAGGCATCCAAGCATTGAAGTAACACTTGATCCCCACCTTTCATGTACCAAATCTCACTATCCAAAACTAAATTTGTAGCTAATCATCTGATGGTTCTCCTATCAATTTTGATGGCATCTTTTAGGTACTGTTGATCTTTGATGTATTAAAAGATGTCATTATACCATGGCAAACCTTCTCTCTCTTTTTCAAAATTCTGACAATGTGTCAGGGTTGAATAGATACTCATTTGGATAAAAAAATATGATTCTCAATTCAGTTTAAACATGGGAGATAAATTGGTAAGGCATCTCTTCTTGAGGTAAATGTTGAAACCTAAAAACTTTTTCTTGAGCTTTGATATCAAATTCCTATAGTGGATCAGTTTAGCATCACATGTTTGCCATTCTCCTTCCAATTGGTAAATGATGAGGGCTGAATCTCCAAACACTTGTAATGTTTGCATGCCCATTTGAATGGCTACCTTGAGTCTTATGATGTAAGCCTCATATTTGGCTATGTTGTTGGTGCAGTCAAAGTTTAATTTGGCTATGAAAAGGGTAATAGTTTCCCTAGGGTATGATGAGAATTACCCTAATTCCATGCCCAATTCATTTGAAGCTACTAATGTACATCCTCCACGATGACTCACACTTAACAGTGTTCTCTCCCTCAGATATGCATATTAAGTCTTCGTCAGGGAACTTAAAGTTTAAAGGTTGACAGTCATTTGTGACTGGGCTTGCCAAAAAGTCTGCTATTACACTGCCTTTAATGGCTTTCTGGTTTACATACACGTTGTCGTACTCGAAAGCACAACTTACCGTCTGGCTAATCTCTCGAACAAGGCGGAGGCTTCGCACAAATGCTTCATGGGATCAATCTTGGTGATTAACCATGTAGTGTGGTTAGTTTCGGGCTATATAAGCTAAAGCATAACATAGCTTCTCTATGAATAAATAATTATTTCCATATTCTATAAATTTCTTGCTCAAGTAATAGATAGCCTAGTCCTTCTTTTCTGATTCATTATGTTGTCCTAATACACAGCCCATCGACTTGCCTAAGATTGATAGATATAGAATTAGTGGCCATCCAGGCACTAGTGGCACAAGTATTAGAGGGTTCAAAAGGTAATGTATGACCTTATCGAAAACTTCTTGGCACTCTTGATTCCATTCTCCATGATTTTATTTTTTTAGCAGCCTCAAGATCGAGTCACATTTATCAGTTAACTGAGATATAAACCCGACTATGCAGTTTAACCTTTCCAAGAAACTTTTCACATTTTTTTTGAGTTTGAAGTGGTGGTAGGTTTTGAATAGCCTTAACCTGGTTAGAATCTACCTCTATTCATTTCTTGCTCATAATGAAACCTAGTAATTTACCAAAGGTAATGCCAAATGTGCATTTGGTAGGATTTAGCTTAAGCTGGTATTTGTGTAGCCTTTTAAAGAGTTTTCACAGATTGGCAGCATGTTCACTCTCTTTTCATGATTTGGTGATCATGTCATCCATTTAGACCTCTATTTTTTTGTGCATAAGGTCATGGAATAATGTTACCATAGCCTTTTAGTAAGTTGCCCTAGTTTTTTTAACACAAAAAGCATTATTTTATAGCAAAAAGTTCCCTACATGGTCACGAAAGTGGTCTTTTCCATGTTTTCAGCGGCCGAAACCCATCCATGAAAGAAAATAGTGCATTTTTGGTAGTGTTATCTACTAAGGTATCAATATAAGGTAGAAAAAAATTATCTTTGGGGCTTCCTCAGTTTAGGTCCTTGTGGTCCACACACATTCGCACTTTACCATTATTCTTAGGAACTAGGACTATATTGGCTACCTATTCAAGATATTTGGCTACCTTGAGATATCCTGCTTCAAATTGCTTCTTGACTTCTTCCTTGATCTTAAGGAGTATTTTTGGTTTCATCATTTTTAACTTTGTTAGATTAGTTTCCATTCAGGTTTGAAAGGAAGTTTATGAACCGTAATATTGGTATCTAGTCCAGGCATGTCTTGATAGGACCAAGCAAACAAATCTCGATATTCCTAAAGGAGACTTATTAGTTTAGCTCGAGTTAATGGCTTTATAGAGGTTCTGATTTTGACTTCTTTTGGATCTTATTCTGTTTTAGGGTTTATGGTTTCAGTGGATTCTTAATAAGGTATTATTTATTTTTCTTCCTATTTAACTAGTCTTAATAGGTCTAAGGGTATAGGGTTTTCCCTAGTTTTTTTTAGATTAAACCTCATCGGCATAGATCAGTTGCTCGAAATCAATTCCAAAGGCATCAGTATGAACATTTCATGTCACCTTTATTGGGGTACCTGAAAAAATGAAAAAGAACAATATAGGTGGAAGAAAAATATCTAAGGTCAGCAAAAATTATGAACACAAAGAATGAATGCAAAATGCTTAGTCATTTTTCATTGATAATACTTAATAACAGTTTTCCTTATAAAAGATCCTACAATACTTTTGGGTGAGAGCATGTAGGTTTGGTTTATAGCATTACTTTGAAATAGACTTGATCAGTATAGGAATCTCAGTCTCAATCCAAACACTTCAAATAAATCCTGAAGGACACAGGCCAGTCTCTAAACTTGTAGTTGACATCTTTGGCTTGCCAATCATATTGATGGAGATATCCTTAAATTCTTTGTTCAATATGAGCACAGCATTAGCAGAGCCAATATTTACATGTCCCCTTAGGCTAAAACTTTCTCGAAGTGGTGGGAATATCATTGGCTCATCCTCTATGTCTCATCCTGATAAATAAGCCACTCTTCTTTCACGGTTCTTTTAAGCTTACTTTCTTTTCTCTTGTGCACTGGGCTTGAATCCCAACCCTCTTTTATCGATTTGGTTGACAACTTTCATGGCGTTAGCAATTCTTTAAAGGCATTTTTTTAGTCCCTTTCCAGCTTCAGCGCTCTTACCAACAGTCAACTTCAAACCTATATGAGTGGTCTCTGATAGATGAGGCTGGACTATTGGCAATCCCTCTTTGATATAAATAGCATTGATGAACTGAGAAGATTGGAAAAGGATTCAGGGATATCATTATAAAGTTTGAGATATAGGGCATCAGTTGAGGTAGCAGCAATGATATCTCATTCCCTTTCGATACTAATAACTTTATTCTCGATGAAGAATTTTAACTTTTGTTGCAAAGATAATGGTACTGCCCCAACAAAATGTATCCATAGCCTTTCCAATAGGCAGTTATATGATGAAGCAATGTCCATCATATGGAAGTCAACTTCAAAAGTACATACACCAATTTGGAATGGAATGGTAATGTTTTTGACAATATTTCGGCAAGTTCCATTAAATGCTCGCACAATCATATGACTATTTTCGATATGAGATGCATTAATAGGGAGTTTGTTCAAGCATTACATGGGCATTACATTTAAAACTGACTCGTTATCAAGGAGCACCTTGGGTAACGTGGTGCCTTCATAATATGCAGTGATATGGAAGGCCTTGTAATTTTTTCTTCCTTCGTGCGAGATTTTGTCATCATTGAAAAATATGTAATTATCGACGATAATGTTGTTCACTACATAATCCAACTGACCCATAGAGATGTTGGAAGGGCATAGGCCTCATTCAAAACCTTGAAGAGGGCAATCCTATGAGCTTTTGAATTCAATAGCAGTGACAACATAGATATCTTGGCGGGTTACTTATTCAATTGATTGACGATGCTTTATTCACTATGCTGGATGAATTTGAGGAATTTTGTAGCTTCTTTCTCTCTCAATGGATCCTTGATAGCTATCAAATCTGAGTTCTTGGTTGCAGACTTTGGTTCTTGAGAAATAAGGTTGGCATTCTCTTACTGAGTGCTATTTTTCGATGCTGTCAGGGCATAACATCGGCCACTTTGAGTTAGGTGACTTACCCCTAAAAGGTTAATACTTGCTTCTTATCGGCTAGACTTTCCGATGATTAAAGTTTTGTGTCCATAGTTCCAAGGAACTACCTTATCATCTTTATACGAGAAGGGAGATGAAAGTTGAATGATCATCTCTGGTGGAGGCTGAACGGGGTTAAATTTAACTCGGTCGATTGTCATATAAAATTAACAGCCTTCTAATCCTATAAGGGAGATTGTCCTCTTCTTCTTCTAGTGCATTGATGGATGATGTTGCATTTATAGACTCGGTATGTAGGGTTTGCTTTTCATCATAGAATTTAATGCTACCCTTGTTCATCAACCTTTAAACCATTGTACAAAACTCTTTGCATGTTTGAAGAGTATGGCCATAAACATTATGAAAGTCACAGAAGTTGTTAACTTTTCCTCTATCTTCTCGATTGCATTAAGCAGCTTAGCTTGCACTAAGATTTTCCAAACCAAATTCATTAGTGTTTAAACTCCTTTTATGTTTTCTATGATCTAGCAATTTTCTTCAATGATCATCTCCTTTAGGTCTAACTCAGTACGAGTTAAAAGATGAAATAGCTTCGGTGCTGGATTTTGATTGCTTACTAACCTTTATTTTTCATTTCCCTTTGTCTTTGCAGATACTTTTTCTTTTCAATTCATTTTTTATGGCCTCATCTATCCTTCCACAGAGTATAACCACATTTGTGAAGTTCTTTAGGAAGTTTCTCGCTACATTTTCATAATAAAGGGCTTGCAACGTGCTAATGAATCTAACTATCATATCTTTTTCTATCAGTAATGGCTGAATTTGGGTAGCCTCCTCCATCCATCTTGCAGTGTACTACCTAAAACTTTAATTAGCTCTTTTCCTAATGCCAATAAGAAATAGACAACTAGAGATCTAACATAGATGGGTCTCTCCTCATCAGTAGCATTGATAAATGGATTGTCATGTCCATCTTGCTCCTCTTAGAACTCAATTTCAAACTGATGCATCATCCTTTGGACCATTTTTAAAAATGATGGACAATATTGTAAGTCATGTTCTTGACTGTAGTGGCAGTAAGATGTATCAATGGCATTTCTTTTATTTGACTTTTGTTTTTTGTAAGCTTGCCAGACCTCACTCATTGAGGTTGACTTCTGCTACACTACTTTTAATTCGACAGCCTTTTCCATCAATTATCGCATTCACTCTTGGTTCGGCATGATTAGGGTGTGGGTTAGCCCTCCACATTGGGTCTAGGACCTTGCTTAATCTTAATCACTCTTTTTTTTAGTAAGCCCTGCACCTTTCTTTTGAAAGAAGTACAATTCTTAATTGAATGGCCTTGCACTCCAGCATGGTATTCACAATAAGCATTCACATCATACCATTTAGGGTACGATGGTGATCTTGAGTTTTGAATACTAAAGCCACTAGTTTGCTTGGCAATAAGCGAGAGTAGATCTCTTTATATGAGTAAGGGAGTGGTTCAAAGTGCTTCATTTCTTGGGATACTTATTAGTTATTCGAAGCTATCGCATAGTGCATATTACGAGGTAGTGCATTTTGGGTCATACTTTGCATAGGATATAGTGTAAAGCTTATTGTAAAAGTGAACTCGGTAGTAAGCACTGGTTATGGTGTTGATGAGTAAGGGGTAATACCCATATTCAATATGCTTAGGAAGTACATAGGCTATGTTAGATGCAGACTTTGATTAAACCTAGCATGATTCTTACCTATTGTATTCACTTCCTTATCCTTACCTTTATTTATTATTTTTTTGACTGATCCAGATGTTTCCCTAATAGATATCCTGCTGCTCTTGATAGTGTTTTCAATCATTTCACCTGATATAACCATATAAGTGAAATTTTTCATGGTGCTTCCTACTAGCCTTTCTAGTAAAGAGCTTGTAAGGTGCCAACAAACATAACTATCATTTTTTTCAATTAGAAGAGTGTGAACTTGAGCAACCTTCTCTCTTCATCTCTAAGTATACTATCTGAAATTCTCAGAAGACTTCTTCTCCATGTTCATGAGAGAAAGACGATCTAGAACCTAATTAGATAAATGCTTTTATTGTTTAAGGAATACGCATGCCAAGTCTACCTATGTTTGAATTCTCACAAGATCAAGCCTTATGCATCATCGGAGGGCTACCCAGTCAGGCTATCCTGGAAGTAATGAATCAATAGCTTCTCGTTCTCTTGATGTCCTACCATTTTACAATAGTAAATGTGAAGATGGGTAGTAAGGTTAGTAGTCCTATTGTATTTTTTAAAATTAGGCACCTTAAACTTGGGTAGTATGATGAGGCTCAAAACTGGCCCTAATGACTTTGTGTCCACGATTCCAAATTTGTAATTTCTTCTATAGCTTGAATATGCATCTCTAATGAGTGATACGTCTCCAAGTCCTTATTCTTTTCTGAGGGCCTCTTTGTTTTCTCTTGCTCCATGTGCTCATCGAGGTTCGAAATTATAGGTTTTGACGATGAAGAGCTCTTGCCTTGAAATCCTTGAATTAAATGAGATACGATTGCAGGATTGATATAAATAAATGGCTGAGATGGTGGGATATTCATCTTCGAAGCATGTTGCCCATGTAATGTCCCTTCTTAAGCATTGTTGGCCTCAATACCACCATTTAAATTGCTTTCAAGATAGGCCAAATTCTTTTTCCATCTCCACTGTGCTCATTTGCCATTTTTCCTTCAATGCATTGGACAATAATTTGGTTAGCTCAGCAATCTATGCTTGAAATTCCTCATTCTTGCGGAGTGGCTACTCTTGGGACTCTCTATACATAAGTTTAAATCTTTCGATGTGGACCTAGTGATCGTTTTTCATCATTTTTTGATGATTGTGAGTGTTATGCCGATGCTGAACTATAGATTTTGTGTTTTGGATCACCTTTACTTTAAATTATTTTTGGATTAGTCCTTTATGGTATATTCATGCTTATGTTTGATGCAATACGAATGCAAAAAAGACAATTGCATAAAGGGATAGCTCCACCAATAGCATTTTTAATTAAAGAAATAAAATGTCTTAATTATGTGATTACATTCAAAAATGCCTAACAAGGTTACATTGCTTGATTACATGGTCCAAGAAGAATAACAACTTTTGTTCATGGGCTCCGATGGGCAAGATATAACATGTCAAGGATAGAGCTACATCCATTATGTTCTCGACCTTCAACTGAGCCGCCTAGATCTACTCTGTGAGATAGCGAAAATAGTCCTAATGGTTTTGGCATACATGATCAATTACTTAAAGCCATTCTTGCTCTCGTTGTTCGAAGGTTCTCACTACTGCGTCGACTTGGTCTTGGCAAGCTTGAAGAAAATTCTCTAAGTCTTGGATTTTGAGTGTCAGAACTCCATTTTTGGCCTTGTTTGCTCTGAAATGCTGAACTCGAGCCTCTAACTATTTATTCCTCTTTTGATAAGTTGATGCAAGAGCCTTGGCTTTAACAAGCTTTTCCTTATTGGCCCTAGCAACTTCCTTCCATTGGTGTAGTTCCTTCTCCAGAGTAGCAATTTTTATCCTCCACTCAACCAATGACTTTCCTAGTCTTTGCACTTGCTTACGTTATTAAAGGCCTTTTCAAGCTCTCAAGATCATCCTTGAGGTGGTTTTCCTCCTTGATAACCTTGCTTATCTTGCCATCCCTGAGGTAGAGATCTATTTTCAATTAACTATTTTCCTCTTTTAATCAAGTAATCTCCTTAAAAAAGATTGCCTTCTCTTATTCGAACACTCCCTTGAGCTATTCAACCTCAAAAGAAAATTCATCAACTAGCATTTGTGATGTCACAATACCCAATAAGGGCACGACGCCATTAATGCGACGGATCCTCCATTCATTATATCTTGAGGTCATACTACTACCTCTCCAATATCTCTCTATACAACAGGTTTGTTTCCATGCTTGAAAGGCTACTTGAACTTTTAACTTTTAGTTAGGCTCACCATAATCAAAATCTCATAACTCTAAATCTTGGATGAAGGGGATGAGTTGACGGTATTGGAATTTTTGAAGAACTAACAGAGGGGCATAGCTAGTACTTCCTTATAATCCTATGAGTGGTACCCAGCTATAATCTTGCATCGGTATATGACCGTTTGTGGGCAAAACCAAAAGGCCTTCCATGTTACCTCCTTCTCCTTAAGGTTTCAAAATTTTTAGACCCATTGCTCTTCAGATTTATTTTGAGGCCATTCTTTCTCAAATACTTTAGAGATAGGGCTAATGTTGGGTAAGAAGTAGTGTGATGTCCTACTTTCTCTTGGGCTAAATTCACTGACGAGCCAAATGTGAAGGAGCGGTGCACATTTAATGAAACGGCCCATTCCCATTTTTTTTTCAAAAATTAAGTGCTTGAATAATTTTAGCAAGGATGGTTGATGTGGGATTAATGTTACAGATAAGCGAGAAAAGACATATGCTACCGTAGCCTTAATATAGCCTAATGTCTTTGGGAATATAAGCAAACCATATATTCCAAAGCATAAATATCTTAGATTTTTTGGATGTCTACGGTATTCACTGTTGCTTCTCTCAAACTTGCCCATTAGATGCATTCACTGTTCCCTTTTGTTTTGATATGACTCTTAATCCAAGACTCTGTTGCCCTGAGGATTTAAGCCAATCTTTTCTTGAAGGTTGGAGGATTCAATGCTTTGCAGTATATCCAATTGACATTGACCTTTTAATGTTAAGTAATGTAGTGTATTCATCAACCGTGGGGACTGAGTCTTCATGATTGAAAGTGAAACACCTATATGCAGGATTCAAAAGCTAAAAGGTTGCTTGCAACAAACTAACATCCAAATGAACTTGAAGCAAAAAAGTGATATCTCTATATCTCTTAGTGAATGATTCCCTTTTAGTATTGTCCCAATTAGTCCATATGATCCTCAGATCTTGCCAATCACTTTAACGGTATCCTATTTTGATCCTTTCATGCACTATTGAGGCATGCCACAATTTTAAAACATTCCCATTTTTTTATTATCGATGCTCTGACCATGCTCAGACTTTTTCAAAGGGTTTTAACTCTAAAATGAACTGTTGCTCTATGATAGATGCCCCTTAGTGAACATTGATCCATTAGAGCCAATTGTCCTATGATGACAATAATTATGATGAAATGATGCATGGTGAAAAAGAAAAGCAAAAAATGAATGGGTTAGTAACCAATACGAAATACTAGGCAATAGGTAAGAAATCATAAAAGTTGCCCTCAGAATAGGTAGTATAACACCTAGGGGCAAATAAAATGATCACAAATGTTAAGGCATTTAACAAGCAGCATACTAGTATACCCGTATTAAAATTTTTTCTTCACAAAGTAACATGACATCTCATGAGGATTAAGAATGACCATCTAAATGGTGATGTTCCTTTATCACCACACATGCTAAGCCGTCGTTCAGGTAGCATGATGGCCTATCTTGGTTAGATATGACTATTCTAAGATGGCATTATAGGTAATGGCATTCATTTGTCCTTAACCATTTATTAAAAAGATTTGCCACTGAATGTCACAATGTATCCTAAAAAAATGACATTAAAATAAAAAGACAAACGCAGGGGACAACATTCACCCATCATCGCTCGCGTAACCAATGGTATATATAAGTAAAGGTAAGAAATTTTTCCTCGAGTGAGCCTAATCTTCAGGTTATTCTAGCAGCATCCGGTATGGCTTGACATGGTTTAGCTCGTAGGGTTCACTACATGGGTTTAAGTTGACACCTATTTCGGTATCCGAATCGTTCATCTAGTAAGAACAGTTGAGGCACCTCAATCCTAAGCCCATCACGGGTTTGGCAGAACAGGTTTGATCCGATGGATATATTTCCTTATAGAAATGCGAAGGGATACTCATGAGAGACATATGTAGTTTACATTTCAGAAAGTCTTGCCATGCCTATGTGAGGATTACTCATGAAAGCAGATCACTTACTTCCTCATAATAATTAGGATACTAACCACACCATGGTGTATGGTGGGAATCCAGTGCAAATGCAAGTGCACAGTGTGTCAGGGAAATAATCAAACTTTTTTGTTTCACTCCCATATTACCATATTTATTACAATCGATATTTATTTGGGCACAAATAATCCCTAACACTCACAAGACAAAAATATAAACAATAAACAATAGAGATTAGTAGGTAAAAAAATAAATAAAAATTATATCTAAATAATTATGGAGACCAAAAAACAAAGAATCGAGTGAGAAGTAGCTAGCTATAGGCCTAACTCTCTAAAATAGTCCCCAGTGGAGTTGCCAAGCTATTGCCACCTAATTGGACTTTAAAACTTTGGATGATCTGAAGGGTATAGCATACTCGACTTAAAATAAATAATGGTTATGGTTAAGCCTTTGAGCTATCCCTTGATTGAGATTTCAATTAGGCGTGATAATATAAAAGGATAGGGATCGTCGGACAAATCACTCATCTAACTGGTCTTGGATGGCCACCACGAAATGGCCATAAACTTGGAGTCACCACTGATCATTTTAGGCTAGGCAAGATCGGATGCCTATTGAAAATAATATTACAAGTTATGAAACTCGAAACACTAATTTCAGGGTCTACAAAGTCCAAAGATTCGTTGGTAAGGTTTAGGAGTTGGTTACATACGAGGAAGAACTAGCATCCCCATGACACCCGAAATTGGTACCTACTGACTATGTCTTACTTTCGTCTCGGTTAAATTGGTTCCATTTGGTCTCTAGTTAGATATAATCCTCTTTAATGCATGAAGTTTGGGAAGATGAAAATCTGATTTTTTTTTTTTTAAAGAGAATCAGATCACCTATGCGCCTAAGAGATGTAAGGAACATAGGGATTTCTTATGAAAATGATGTCTAGATTAGGTTTTAAAAATTGGATGTTTCGTATTAGGCATTTGAAAGATACCATCATGAAACATTACCTCATAAATTTTATTAGAAAACAAATTTTAAATATGAATACACAATAACACTACAAAAGGAAACAAGTTATTAAGGTGAAAAATGAGAAATATAATAATATCATAAATAAGCAATCACAAACAAAATAACATAAGAAAAGAGGGGCGATCAAAATGTATCCCATAATTGCCTTCGATTATTGAAGAATAACCAAGATGACAATTTTAGAGACTGGTCTGGATTCGGTGGTAACCTAAAAAACAACAACGATTTTTATCAAAACTGTTTGAGGCATCTGGAGAAGAGAAAATTTTAAATTTTTGAGGTAAAAATGAGGGTTAGAGTATCCCCTAAAAGAGGGTTATGAGAACTGCTAAGATTAAAGTGAAAATTTAAAATTTTTAATGAAAAAATCAAGGTTAGAGTATCCCCTTTGAGTAACATGGTTGGAGTATCCCTAAAGTTAGAAAAACATTTAGGAACAAAGAGAAAATTTAAATGTTTAATTAAAAATAGGGTTGGAGTATCCCAAAAGTTACGAAAACATTTAAGAATAAGGAAAAAATTTAAAAATGAAGTTGGAGTATCCCTTTTTAGTAATGAAATTGAAGTATCTCTACTAGTGAAAATTTTAATACGAAATCTTATTTTTTATATCTTAATTTTGATCCAAGTCAAAAGGGGTTGATGTTGTGAGGGAGACTAAACGGGTGCATTTTGAGACATTCGAATGTCTCGACAAAAGTGGATTAAAAAATCAGGTTGAGAATAGGGGACAGCATCGTGTCATCTCTATTTTCAGATTTTTCTTCAGGTGCATCCGAAGACTTCAAATGGTAAATAGGGTACTGTTGGAAAGGTAGCTCGACAAGGTTTAATATAAAATATTTCAAAAATTCGAGAAAATCAATTTCTAGGCGAAATTAATTTTTAAAGTTAGGTTCATCTCAGCATTGGCAGCATGTACAATTAAAAGGGCATGATAGATTCCAAAAAGTCACTCCGACTTTATCCATGATTGTTAGATCATAAATAGTACTTTTTGAAAAGGAAATTTTGCAAACTTTTTGGGAAAAATATTTGGAAAATCTGTAAAAATCATCTGATGGGCTGTAATGGCCCAAACAAAATGTTACATGTTGGATCCAGCGGTTTCAGACAGTAAAAGTTTGAAAAATCCTAACTCCCTCGTCTGAAATGATCCAAAGGCAAATAAGGCACCGTTAGAAAGGTAATTTGATGCTCTTTAAAGAAAAATATTAGAAAAACCAAAGGAAATTTTTTATGGTTTGAAAATGATTTTTCAATTTCAGACTATAGTGTTGCCAAAGCAAAAATAGGAGGATTATTCGATATTTTAGCTTTTTGAAAATAAACTTACGTTTAAGACTTCAGAACATCTGTGATACAAAGTAACACATGCTTCAAAAGTTCATTCCATAATCCCAGAGTAGGTTGGGATGATTGAACAACTTGTCGATCATGTCACCAAAATGAACATGAGACTCAAGATCAAGGTTTAATACAAAAAAGGATTTCTTTTTTTTTTTTGAAAAATAAACATATTTCAAGATGAAATCCAGAGATGAAATGTTGATTTACCCCCAAGATTAGGAGAACAATTTAATAAAAGCATTAAGTCCATGCTATTCATCATCTATTAGAGGTAGCATGAACTTAACTTAGGGATTTTTCTAAAAATCAGTTTGTAAGAGACGAGCAAGCATTTTAATGGAGATATCATGAACAAAATATAGCAAATACAAAGAGAAATGAGGATTAAACATGCAAACAAGCAAAGATGACATTTTGACATGGGAATGGGTGACGTAGATGCAAGAAGATGACAAATATGGTGTATAAAGATGATATAAACATGTTTATACAAGGGAGTGGATGTTGGAGTTGTCAAGATAGCATTTTTATTTCATAAGCCTCCTTAAAACACAAGAAAAATATTTGAACATACTAAGACACATTAAGGTGACAGATTAAATATGAAATAGGCATGCGAATATGGAAGGAACATGGCAAAAGGTGCATAAAAAAAGGTTGTATATGATGAAAATGAAGCATTATTAGTTTATATATCTAACAACATCAAGGTGTCAAATAGGTCATCAAGATTCTAGGACTACCACAACCAAGGCAACAAAAATGCATAGGAGCATTAAGAGGATCATGGCAACATGAAGAGCTCATTAAAATGAAAAGGATGATCAAAACAAAAAATATATGGAACAAGGTAAAAAAAATATACCAGTAAAGGCTTGAAGTTTCATATCTCTTAAAGCAGCAATTTTAAGCTCAGTTTCTTCCCTCTTTTTGCCATTGTTTAACAAGAAAAAGGTGAAAGGAAGAACCTTTCCGGTTATATGGTTGCTGATGGGGTGTTTTGAGAATAAAAATAGGTGAAAGGTTTAGTTTTTAAAGGTGTTATGGTGGTGGTTTTGGAGAGCTACGGGAATAAAGGTTGGTTGAAGATAAAGAGCAATAGAATAGTGTTTTTGGTGAACTTTTTGGACCTAGAGTTGCTAAAAGATTTATGGGAATTGGTGAAGAGTTTTCTAGGATTGCTGGAGAGCTTCTTTGGTAGCTAAGAGTTTTTTTTTCTTTCGATGATGGCTGATAGTGTTCTTCTCTTCTTTTGTTTAGCCCCTCCTTTTAGAAGACAATGCAAAGGGCAGTTTTTATTTTTTTTTTCTTCTACACCAGGAGACATCTTTAGTTGCCATGCTAGTTGACTCTCTTCTTATTGGTCTACCGTATTGAGCAAGGAGGAAGAAAGGCTATGAAAGCTTGCAACTAGAGATATGCCTACCACACCCTCTTACACCCATATATCTTATAAAAGTAACCTTTGTCATTAATTGTTTGGGCTCCAAAAATTTTTTAGAATCCATTAATGAACCTATAGTTGAGGTTTGCAATGTTTGTGATAGTTACTTGGTGTAAAAACATGTTTAAATCAAGTTTTCAAAGGTTGAAAAATGGCTCGAACTAGGTAAATATACCTTGATGTATCAATATAAAACATGTTGTATTGATACGCAAGGTACCTTTTACTCTTAAGTATCGATACAATGAGTTGTGTATCAATACTAAGAGGAAAAAATGTTTCCAGTCTTGAGACTTAGAGGCTAGTATCAATACTGCATGGATTTGCATCAATACTTGTGTTTGTGTATCGATACATTTGGCCAAAAATCATAGCTTTACTTACTGCCAAGGTCTGTATCGATACAAACATGCTAGATATCGATACCAAACCCTCTTCTATCGATAAAAACATGCTAGATATCGATACCAAACCCTCTTGTATCGATACTACATGTGAAAATTCAAGTTTTTTGCACCGTAAAGGCCTTGTATCAATACTTGCACCTTAATACAACTTGTACATACCTGTGGCTTCCCGATTTACCTTAATTTGGTCACAAATGATGGGAAATTGATTTGTTTATTTATTTGAATAACCTTGGTGACACTATAAAAAGTGGCCTTTAATGCCTCATTTTTATATTTTTTTAATAAGCCCACAGGTATTTTAGACCTTTTCCAAAAAAAAATTTTCACTTGGCACCATGTTGCCTAATAGTGCCTAGCGACACGGTGCTCGATAGTCGTCCCCTAGCTTTTATTGGTATTTTTTTTATTTTATCATATTTTACTTAACTCTTAGCATGTCAAAAATTGGTCTGGACAAACTAAGGTTTCTACAGATACGTCATGAATTTTATCACTACAATGGCTTCCCAGAAGCTAAGATTAAGCTTTACCTGATTATGTATTGATACATTTATGTTTTGACTTTCCAAATGCTTTTGGTTGTTTAATTTAGTCCTTGGGCATATCAAACCTTCTAATCGAGTTCCTGGACATCCAAATTTGATTGGGAAGAGAAGGAGATGCGACTTTGTCAAAGGTCTAAATAAGTATGGCCAGTTTAAAAAGTGCCCAAATCGAATAAATTGTTTACAATTGACACATGAGAGTATTTCCATAAAGACTTGAATGAAATACCAAATGAAACTTTCCTCATGGGTCATGTTTAGTGTACTTGTTCTTATACAAGCACCTATATGTCTATCCTAAACGACACAATATTTTAACTTATGAGATTAATCACATGTATCATATACATGAAAGCTCAACATACACAATTCTTTGTGCATTGTTAATGCCCTAATCTGGACAATACGGTGACCAAGAACTTTTTTATGAACACGACTTTAATGCATAAAGATTTATAACTGTGGTAGTTTATAATTCATTTGTAAGGCCAATGTGCTCCATGGGCTTTATCTTCATAAGTTGTTCTAACAATTATAATCAAACTTATGAACAAAGAAGTACCTCACTAACATTAATCAATTGAATAATATATATATATAATATGAAATAACTAAAAGCTAGTGCATTACAAACAAATCAATTGGCTTGCAAGGCTAATCACCTATATGTCTAAGCCCTATATCTTTTATATTATGATTATTGTTTTTGCTAAGTCAGCATTTTAATGAATGGATCAATTAAATTAACTTAGGTAGGTACGTTTTCCATACATATAGCATATTTTACAATAAAAATCTCTAATTACAGGATACCATTTTAATACATGTTTGGACTTATGATAAGACCTTAGCTCCTTAGCTTATGTTGTGCCTCCATTTTTATCACAATAGAGAGGTACCGGATCAACAATGCAAGGAACCACATTAAGTTCAATAGAAAACTTAATAATCTTAGCGGACTCTTTCATAACCTCACACACAAAGATGTACTCGACTTTGATTGCTGAATCTGTAATCTTTTTTTATGCTTGGAACCTTTTAAATAGATTGCAGCACCTTTTAGGGAAATATGCAATTGCCTTGCAATTTGCTATCATCCTAATCTGATTGGAAGCTAACATCAATGTAACCCCTTATAAGGAGTTTAGCTTTTTCATGGACTAAAAAAATATCCTTAACCCTTGGTACGTACTTTAAGATATTCTTCATAATAGGCTACTGACATTCACAAGGATTACTTTTTCATTTGCTTATGGCACTTAAAGCATATGATACATTTGGTTTCGTACATAACATTGCATACAAAATAGATCCAACGGCTGAAGTATATGGAATCTTATCCATGTGTCCTTTCATGAAATGTTTTAGGACATATCTCTTTTGTGTAACGTATACCATGCACCATAGGAAAATTTCCTATATTAGAAATTTCAATGTTGAATTTCTTTAGCACCTTATCTATATAGAAGGACTAAGATGAGCTAAGTAGCCATTTTGATCTATCTTTATAGATCTTAATTCCTAAAATATATGTTATTTCTCCTGAGTTCTTTGTGGAAAGTTATCTGGACAGCCAAATTTTAGTGGCCTACAACATAGGTATGTTGTTTCCCATGAGCAATATGTCATTAACATATAGCATTATAAAAATGATGGCCTACTCGTTTACCTTTTTATAAACAAAAAGATCATTAGGATTTTTCTTGAAGCCATATTCTTTAATTACATGATTTGATGTTCCAAGTGATTTTTTTTTTAAGTTAAGCATTATGTGCTTCATCTCTAAACTCAATTACCATTGATGTATCAATTTTTGGTTCTTAAACTTATTCAAAATTAACTTTATTCCCACTAGTCTCCTATAATAGAAACTTTTTCTTAGAAAGAAAACATGTTTCAAAACAAATATCTTTTGTTCAATTGGTTGGTAAAAGTAGTATCTGTAATTCTTGATAGGATACCTCACAAACTTATATTTGTTTTATCTAACTCCAACCTTATCAAACACTATACGCCTCATATATGTTGGATAGCCCTAAGTTTTAAGATGAGACAAAAATGGTCTCTTACGATATCACATTGCATATGGAGTTTACTTTTCACACTTGGATGGAACCTTATTTAAAAAATGGGTGACAATTTCTAAGGCACATCCATAAAAGAATATTGGAAGGTCTACTTTAGACATTATGGAATGAACCATGTCCAACAAGGTTAAGTTTCTCATCTTAGACACTTCATTTTTTTGTAGAGTCTATAGACACCTCATTTTGTCTGAATCAATTTTTGGAATCCTAGGAGTTAGGTAAAAGATGATAAAATCAAAAAATAGAAATAAAAGCTAGAGGATGATTGTCGCCCATCATGTAGCCAGTCACTATTAGGTGATACGATGCCAAATGAAATTTTTTTTTAGGAAGATCTAAAAAGCCTATGGGTCGTATTAAAGAAAATGTAAAAATGAGGCATCAAAGGCCACTTTTCATGGTGTCACCAAGGTTATTCAAATGAATACACAAATCAATCCCCTATTGTTTGTGACTAAGTTAAGATAAATCGATACATACAAGTTATATTAGGGCATAAGTATTGATGCAAGGCATTTACAGTACAAAAAACTTGAATTGTCATAAGTAGTATCAATACAAGACTGTTTGATATCAATACCCAAGGTGTGGGATCGATACCTGGCATGTTTGTATTGATACAAACCTTGGCAGTAGCTAAAGTGATTTTTGGCAAAGTGTATCGATACAGAAGCATGAATATAGATACAAATCCATGGAGTATTGATACTGAACTCTAACTCTCGACACTGAAAATATTTTTTATTCTTAGTATCGATATACAACTTATTGTATCAATACTCAAGAGTAAAAAGTACCTTATGTATCGATACAACATGTTTTGTATCGATACAACAAGGCATTTTCGCCTAGTTCGAGCCATTTTTCAGCCTTTGAAAACCCGATTTAAACATGTTTTTGCATAAAGAACTACCATAAAACAATGCAAACCTTAACTATGGGTTAATGGATTCTAACAAATTTTTGGAGTCCAAACAATTAATGACAAAGGTCACTTTTATAAGATATATAGGTGTAAGAGGGTGTAGCAGGCATATCTCTAGTTATAGGCTATCATAGCCTTTCTACCTCCTTACTTAATGGCAGAACCAATAAGAAGATAGTCAACTTAATATGGTAACTAAAGATGTCCCCTGGTGCAAAAAAGAAAAATCAAAAGTGCCATTGGCATTGTTTTCTCAAAGCAGGGGCTGAGCATTGAAAAAAACACTACTAGCCATCTAAAAAAAACTTTTAGCTCTTAAAAAAACGCTCTCTGAAAATTCCAAAAAATTCTTTATCTATTCCCACAAATCTTTAAGCAACTTTAGCTCCAAAAGTTCATTATTCCATTACCTTTCACCCTCAACCAACCTCTATTCCCATAGCTCCCTAAAACCACCACTAGAACACCTTCAAAAACTCAACCTTTCACATACTTTCATCCTTAAAATACCTCATCAGCAACCATATCACCAGAAAGCTTCTTCCTTTCACCCTTTTTCTTGCTAAACAATAGCAAAATAAGGGAACGAATTGAGCTTAAAGTTACTACTTTAAAGAAGGAAGAAACTTTAAGCTTTTGCTGGTATATTTTTTACTTTATTCCATATATTTTCTATTTTGATCATCCATTTCATTTTAGTAAACCCTTCATGTTGCCATGACCCTCCTAATACTCCCATGCATCTTTGTTGCCTTGGTTATAGTAGTCTTAGGATTTAGATGACCTTCTTGACACCTTAATGTTGTTAGATATATAAACTCACCATGCTTCATTTTCATCATCATACAGCCTTTTTTCATGAATCTTTTTCTTTGTTCCTTCCATATTCACATATCCATTTCACATTTAAATGGTCACCTTAATGTCACTTAGGTATGTTCAAATATTTTTCTTATGTTTAAAGAGGCTCATGAAATAAAAATGGCATCTTAACAACTTCAACATCCACTCCTTTGTGTAAACATGTTTTTATCATCTCCATACACCCTATTTGTCATCTTCTTGCATCGATGTCACCCATTTTCATGTCAAAATGTCATCTTTGTATGCTAATCTATGCTTATCTTTTATGTGCTGTATTTTGTTTATAATATCTCCATTAAAATACTTGCTTGTTTCTTACAAACTGATTTTTAGAAATATCCCTATGTTAAGTTTATGTTACCTTTAATAGATGAAGAGTAACACAGACTTAATATTTTCATCAAATTGGTCTCCCAATCTTGGGGGCAAATCAATATTTCAGCTCAGGATTCATGGTGAAATAAGTTTATTTTTTTTTAAAAAAAGGAAAATCCTTTTTAGTATAAATCCTGGATCTTGAGTCTCATGTTCCTTTCTGTTACATGGTCAACGGATTGTTCCATCATCCCAAACTACTCTGGGATTATGAAATGAACTTGTGAAGCCCGTGTTATTTTCTGTCACGGATGTTTGGACATTCTAGGCCTGAGTCTATCTTCAAAAAAACCAAAATATCTAATAATCCCCCTATTTTTGCTCTCCTAGCACTATAGTCAAACTTGAAAAATTATTTTTGAGCCACAAAATATTTCCTTTGATTTTTCTAATATTTTTCAAGGGCATCAAATCACCTTTCTAAAGGTGTCTTATTTGCCCTGGATCATCCTAGGCCAGGGAGTTAGGATTTTTCAAACCTTTGCTATTTGAAACCCTTGGAACCCGCATGTAATATTCTATTTGGCCCATTACAGCCCATCAGATGATTTTTATGAAATTTCCAAATATTTTTCCAAAAAGGCTCACAAAATTCTCTTTCTAAAAAGGTATTATTTATGATCTAATGATCCCGGATAAACTCAAAATGTTTTCTCGAAATCCATCATGCCCTTTTAATTGTACATGTTGCCAATACTGAGACGAACCTAACTTTGAAAATTAATTCCGCCTAGAAATTAATTTTCTAAAATTTTTGAAATATTTTTATATTAAACCTTGTCAAGGTACCTTTCCAACGGTACCCAATTTACCCTCTGAAGTCTCCGGATGCACCCAAAAAATCTAAAATCAAAGATGACATGATGTTGTCCCCTGTTATCAACCAAATTTCCAAATCTCCTTTTATTGAGATGTTCGGATGTCTCAAAATGCACCTGCTTAGTCTCCCTCTCAACATCAACCCCTTTAAACTCAAATCAAGATTAAGATATAAAAAATAGGATTTCATATTAAAATTTTGGTTAGTAGAGGTACTTCAATTTCATTACTAAAAGGGGATACTCCAACCCTGTTTTAAAATTTTCTCCTTGTTCTTAAATGTTTTCCTAACTTTAGGGATACTCTAACCCTATTTTAATTAAAAATTTTAAATTTCCTCTTTGTTCCTAAATATTTTTCTAAATTTGGAGATACTTCAACCTCATTACTCAAAGGGGATACTACAACCCTATTTTTTCATTAAAAATTCAGATTTTCACTTTAGTCTTAACTATTTTCATAACTTTATTTTAGGGGATACTCTAACCCCACCTCATCGAGAGGATATTCTAACCCCACTTTTACCTCAAAAATTTAAAATTTTCTCTCCTCCAGATGCCTCAAATTGTTTTGATAAAAACCTTCATTGTTCTTCAAATTACCACCGAATCCATACAGTCTCTAAAATTGTCATCCTAGTTATTCTTCAATAACCGAAGACAATTATGAAATACATTTCGATTGCCCCCTTTTTTTATGTTCTTTTGTTTGTGTTTGCTTGTTTATATTTCTTAATTTTTGCCTCGCTAACTTGTTTCCTTTTGTAGTGTTATTGTGCATCATATTTAAAATTCGTTTTCTAATGAAATTTATGAGGTAATGCTTTGTGTTGGTATCTCTCCAGTGCCTAATTTGAAACATCCAATTTTAAAATCCAATCCGGACATCATTTTTAAAAAAAATCCCTATGTCCCTCACATCTTCGAGGTGCATAGGTGATTTAATTTTACTTAATAAAAAAACCCTGGATTTACATTTTCCAAAATATCATGCATTAAAGAGGATTACACTAAATAGAAACCAAATGAAACCGTTTTAACTGAGACCAAAGTGAGACATAGTTAGTAGGTATCGATTTCGGGCGTCATGGGGATGCTAGTTCTTCCCTGTGCATAACCAACTCCTGAACCCTACCAACGAATCTCTGGACTTTGTAGTCCTTGAAATTAGTGTTTCAAGTTTTGTAACTCGTAATATTGTTTTCAATAAGTATCTGATCTTGCCTAGCCTAAAATGATCGGTGGTGACTCCAAGTTTATGGCCACTTCATGGTGGCCATCCAACACCAGTTGGATGAGCGACTCATCCGATGGTCCCTATCCCCTGTATATTATCATACCTAATCCATATCCCAATCATGGGATTGCTCAAAGGCTCGACCATAACCAACCATCATTTATTTTAAGTCGAGTTCGCTATGCCCTTCGAATCATCTAAAGTTTTGAAGGCCAAGCACATGGCGACAAAGTTTGTTATGATAGAATATAACTTTCTATCAAATTATCCAATAATTTTTAACTTATATGTTCACCTCCTTGATAGGATCTAAGAGCTAGAATATTCTTGTCAGTATGTTTCTTTATTTCTACCTTAAACTCTTTAAACTTGTTAAAAACTTTGGACTTGTTCTTCTACCCATTCTTTGCTTTAATGTTCATAGCCCCACGTATATTTGAATGTACTTGGCCCAATAAATGACCAATCTTTTTATCCTTGCCATTGATAAGAGACTAGGCCATCTTGCCAAGGATACAGTATTTGCATGTCCCAAAATATTCATATTTAAATTGATTGAGGTATCCTTGTTTATGCAACTTCGTTACTTGAGTCTCATTGACATGCCTAAGTCTACAATGGTAGATACAAGTCTTTGTTGGATTATATTTTTCTTTGCTTTCTTCACATTCATATTGAACAAAGGTTTTTTTTATTCAAAACAAATAAACCTTTTTTAAGGTGCCTAATACTTAGACCATGCCATTTAAGATGATCAAACAACTATTATCTTTCATCTTAAACTCAAAACCATCACTCACTGTGAAGTATGAAATTGAATTGATATTTCTAGACAGTCTTGGATGTAAAATTCCTCTTTCGGTTCTAAGGCCATGCCTGAGGACAATGATAAGTAAAAGTCCCAGTAGTAGTGGCTACAACTCTTGTGCCATTGCACATCCTTCGAACTACTTTATTAAAGCCCAATCATCTACTATTCTTTAACAATCTTAATTCATTATATAAGCTAATCCACATACTAAATCAAATATCCAGTTAGTTTAATTAATAGTAAAATAGTTCAACTAAATCATGTAAATGTGGAAGCAACCAACTTCCATTTCTTAAGAACATTTCTTAATCATTCATACTTGTTCAAAAACTTTAGGTAGATCGCATCAAATATGCCTCTTAATACAATTAATATAAATCTCATTTCAACAACCTATGTGGAAAAATATAAATTAGTCTTGTCATGCTTTAAACCGATAATGATGATGTATTAAATCTTTACTGGTTCTCCTACTAATTTTTTTAGATAATAGCCATCATTATTATTTATAAATCTCTACAAGGTATTTCTAGAGGGTTGGGATCCCTTTAAACATATTGTAACCTTGAGTGACTCAATAAATTACAATAGGGCAAATTAGATAGGTAACATATCTTACCAATTGCATCTCTATGCAACTCTTAAATTAGTTAAGAGTTGACCCTTTGTCTAAATGGATCATATGCATTTTGCCTAACCATTGCTTCTAATGTTACGTAATCGAGTTTGTAAGCATTGGATAATTTAACATTAGTTGAGTAAGAACCATCATTCATAACTCAAGTAGTTTAAATGATAGTTTGACCTTAAGTGATTCAATAAATCTTTTGAGTATAGAACTCGAGTATCTTGTTATGAATGATAGAAGGCAATCGTATTATATGAAGCATCTACATCAATACTACATTAGGGAGTTTGTTGCTCATTTTATCTTTATAATTAAGATCCCATCATATTAGCATGCATAGCATTTATAATGTCGCATAAATTAAATCTAATCCCTACTTGAAATGATTATGGACTTTATCTAATATGATTTCTTTAAGCCATCAAAGCAAATTAATTGATCAATACCTCGATGATTAGATACAAAATCCGTATAAGTTTTTTTAAAAGCTCATTTGTTATCATGGCACCTTTCTTATATCTCCATGTTCTAGTTACAAAATTAATCCTAACTAATCTTAGTTTTACACTTTGATGTAACCAATTACATTTTTAATCAAGAAACTTTAAGTTACATTCAATGGAATTAGAAGAGACAAAACTTTTACAAACCCAGAAAATGAGAAACACATTAGGGTATGCAGGCCCTATTTAAAAACTAAATACCACAAAAGTCAACCATATACATTCACATTAGGTCTAATTCCATAATCATCCTATACATCTATAATCAATATTATGGAAACCTAATTTTATTTGGGCCCCATCAAGCGAACCATGCCCAACCTCAACTTATGGCGAGAATACCTTTCCTTTTCTTCCTAACCAACTCCTGATGCTTAGGGGACTTAATTGGAAATTTCGAAAGTGCCCTAAGTAAAAACTAAGCAAATTGCCTAGAGAGGATTGATCCCCTCTAAGGGAAGATCAATTTTTTGCACTCCAAACGTTAAAAAATTTTAAAATATTTAAGTTTTGATAAGTCAAATTTAAGGGATCTATCCTTGCCTTGCTAGCAGCTAGGTAAGGATTTTTGGCTTGAAAAGATTGACCCTTGTGCCCAAAGGTTGATTCATACACTTAGGGTTTCGATCCCTTGCCTTAAAACTTTAAGATTTTATAACAAAAGGGATTGATCTTGAGATTGATCCCCCTTACTTGAGTTGGGCATTTCGGTCTTAGTTTTTTATATTTTGATGACCGTTTAAACAACAAAGCATCCAAATTGGCCTTACACCTTTCCTAAGGCATAAAATGCATTTTAAAGTTCGTAAAATGAGCCCAATAAGATAAGTCAAAGGTTAAAAAGGTTAAGTTTTCATTCTAATTTTTATTTTTTTATTAAACTTTAGAGTTTTTACTTAAACTTTTACATAGATTTTTTAATGAAATTTTCACATATAAAATTTTCAATTTAATTAAATCTTCAAACATAGAATTTTGATTGAGCTTTTATATGGAATTTTTAAATTTTCATTTAAATAAATAATTAAAATGAAAGAACATGATAGGAATCTCTTATACAAATATGACAAGGGTATGGTCATGGCCTTATATAAAGGAATATTATTTGAAAAAAGGGAAAAAAATGGCCAAGCAGTTTAGAAACCTTTGGCTGATTCTAATGTAGGGAAGAAATGCTCATTTTTTTTACACATTATAGAGCTATCATCTTCTAAAAAGGCTTTGAAAAAAAGAAAAAGAGTAAAAAAGATAGGAAAAAGAAAATAGAGTTTTAAATTTTTTTTTTTTAATCAAGGTAGATTTCTACCTTGTTTTTGTCTCTTTTCATTCACTTTCAACAACTTTTTCATCTTTGTCGCAACATGGCCCGGATACGAATCTCAACCAGCCCAACTTAAAATGGAGAATGTATCCATTGTTTTATATAAATATCTATATATATAGTTATTTCTTTTTATTTTTAGAGGTCCATATCTTGGGGACTGAATTGTTGAGATGAATCGCTCTCTCGACTTCTCTAACTAATCATTAAGAAATGACTATTTATTTTAGAGTCGCCACTAGTCTTATTTTAGCCAGGTGAGATTCGATACCTATTGGAGTTTATATTTTTGAAGGTTACAAAACCCATGAAAACAAACTCCAAGGTCTGTGCTCACACCAGAAATCGCATGAAAAGGTTCGAGTGTCGATTACAATCACAAGTAAGGATCAACCCTCTGTTGATGCTTGGCAATCAGTACCGTATTAATCATGTGTTAACTTAAATTTGGATTTTTATTTAGTTTTAATATTTGATATTTAATTATAATTCCCTTAATATTTTCTTAAAGAAATTTATTATTCTGAAATAGTCTGGTTTTAGTGCTTTTGTATATAACAAAATTATTCGCACCCTCCTAGGGATCCAAGTGGACACAAATTCTCCATCGTATCCCACTGGAGAACCATGCGAAATATGAAAGGTTTTATATTTTTGAAATTAAAAAATCACAAGTTCCTATTTGAAAAAGATATCACGCTATTAAAATAATCCATAAAATTTCTCAAATATTCTGGTAGAAATCTTACGTATTAATTTAATTAGGAGACAGTGCCTTATTTATAAAAATAATTTTTATTAGTAAAAAATACGGACTCTATGAACTAAAAATGGCCTAATATGATGAACCTACTCTTGCTGCGTACACTCGACGTGAAAATATCCTAGTATTCATATATGATATGGTTCTAATGCAAAATTATGAAAATGCCGTTCGAGTACACCTTCTATATGAAAGTATTTGGTAACCCTTAAAGGACTCAAAAATGAATGAAAAAGGGCGAACCTATCCCAAATATGCACTTTCGGCCAAAAAGCATCTTAATGCTTATTTAAGACTAGACTCGAAAAAAAATTATGAAAATGCCCTTAAGGTATACCTTCAACATGAAAGTATCACGTTAACCCTAATGGACCTTAAAATGATCTTAGAAGGCTAAACCAATCCTAAAATATTCATCTTTGGCACACAAACGTCCTGGTGAGTAAAATTACCAAAATACCTCCAAAATATACTTTCGACATGAAAGTATCTCGGTAACTCTAATAGACCTTAAAATGACCTTGGAAAACTAATCCAATCCTAAATATTCACCTTTGGTGCAAAAGTATCTAGATAAGCAAAATTACCAAAATACCCTTAGGGTATACTTTCTACGTGAAAGTATCCCGATAACCCTAATGGACCTTAAAATAACCTTGGAAAACTAATTCAATCTTAAATATTCACCTTTTGGCGTAAAAGCATCTCGATGAGCTAAAGTACCAAAATGCCCCAATGGTACACCTTTGACGTGAAAGTATCCCCGTAACCCAAATAGACCTTAAAATGGCCTTATAAGGTTAAAGCATTCCCAAAATATTCACCTTTGGTATAAAAGCATCTCGAGAAGCAAAATTACCAAAATGCCTTTAGGGTATACATTTGACATGAAAGTATCATAATAACCCTAATAGACCTTAAAATGACCTAAAATGATGAAAAGTAGATGAATTTAGTCTAAATGGAAAAGCTACAAGTTTAAGTTTAACTTAAAATTCAAAATTTGCAACCAAGCCCCTAAATTTTTGAAAATTTCATTTTGTATCCTTTGGAAGACCCAACAAATACGAAAAGTTTTAAAAATTTCTAGACCCCTACGAAAAGCCCATAAAAATAAGAGAAATCTTTAAAACTAGTAAAATGTTTGTTTGCCTCCTAAATATGAAAATTTTCTTTTTAGTCCCTGCACTTTTTTAAATTTTCATTTTAGTCCTTGCATAATAAAATAACCTAAAAATCTTAAAAATCATATTAAATTATACATGAAAATACAGCCAATATATCAAAAAGATTCAGCCAAATACCTTGCCCTAAAAAACAATTTCCTACAATCTACAAAATAACCCCTAAACTTTGTAAAATTAAATTTCGACCCCATATATGATAAAATACCACAAAAAAATCATTAGAAATCGTCAAACCAGCAAAGAATAAACACAAAAATCATGGAAACAATATGCAAGAAGGTTTAGCCAAGCATTTTTAGCCACTAAACATAATTTCCATTTTTAGCAAGTTAGTCCCTAAACTTTTTAAAATTACAAAATGACCCCTAAAGCATTAAAAATACCTAAAACATGTTATAAAATACACAAAATCAGTTTCCAAGTTATCCATGAAGTTTACAAATTAGTCCTTATGTTCACTAATGTTATAAAATAACATAAAAACAAGAAACACATGAAATTATTACAAAAATATGCACAAAATCATCATTGAAAGAACCTATCAAATTCGACCAAACCAAAAATATCAAACATAAACATGCTTTGACATAAAGAATCATGGACATAAATAAACATTACTAAACCAAAATAAAAATAAAAATGAATATTTAAATATACTAAATCATATATTAACATGAATATAAAAGGAAACTACACATACCTCAACACACATGTACATTAAATTGAGATCTCAACAAGAACAACATATTTTACAAGCAAAAATCAAGAAATAACTAAAAAACACAAAAAAAAATCAAATATACAAAATCACCATGTTTAGCCTTTCAACATGAATGAAAATCCTTGAGCTTTAACATGGATTTAAATCATAAACAAGAAAAGAAAATGAATGGAGATGAAGAAAAACTAAAGAATTAAACATTATACCTTGAATAAATTGAAAACTAAAATAAGCTATATTTCTTTTAGTGATATATATATATATATATATTCAAGCAAGAAAACTAGCAAAACTATGAAAACACATAAGGCTGGCCAAGACGATCCCCCAAATCCTCTTGGCCGAAACTCCAAAAGAAGAAATGAACAAAATTTTTAATTAATTTATTTTGTTATAGTTTTATCATAATTAGCATAAAAAGATGAGATTTGCATTAATTTGAGAAACAATCAATGGTCATTTAAAAAATTATTATCATGATTGCCTAGAAAATATCATGCAATTGGTAATTAAAGACCAACCAAAGTAGTTAGGGGAAAAGTTGAAAATTAACTGGACCATTTTTTATGAAACTAGTAGAAAATAACTAATAACTAAAATAAAATTAAAATAACAATAAAATAACAAATAAATAATTGATAATTATAAATAAAGTTTTTTTATATGAAATAATGAAAAGAAAAAAACTGATTGAAACTTCAAAACTCGAAAAATTATATGAGAAAAAACCTTACCAAGAAAAATTATCATATACAAAAAAATACAAAACTCATAAAATAAATTAAATTTTTATGAACTGATTTAATAGGGATTAAAAAATAATAGTTAAAGAATTTTAAAAATTATAAACTTAAAAAAATCCTACCGAAGAAATTTATAGAGCAAAAACTATGTAGTTTGGTAACAGGAAAAATTTTGAAACTCATAAAATAAATTAAATTTTTCAAAATTGATTTAACATGAATTAAAAAAATAATATTTTAGACATTTTAAAATTTTTAAACTAAAAAAAAATATTACCAAAAAATTTACGAATAGAAAACTCCATGTCTCAGTAACAAAAAAATTTTTTAAACTCATAAAATAAATTGAAATTTTCAAAACTGTTTTAATATGGATTAAGTAATAATATTTAAAGAAATTTAAAAACTACAAACTAAGAAAATTTCTCCCAAAAAATTACAAAATAAAAAACTTCGTATTTTAAAAACAAAAAAAAAATTTAAAAAGAAAAATGCAAAACTGATAAAAATAAAAGAAATTTTTCTAAATTGATTTAATATGAATAAAATAATACTATCTGAAGAATTTTACAAAATTATAAACTAAAAAAAGCTTCTCAAAAAAATTTATAGAGTAGAAAACTCCGTATTTTGAAAACGAGAAAAAAATATAAAACTTATAAAATAAAATAAATTTTGGAAAAAAATGATTTAATGGTAATTAATTGCAAATTTTTAAAGAATTTTGTAGTTGAAAACTTGAGAAAATTTCACTGTAAAATTTTATAGATAGAGGAAAGCTTGTATTTTATAATCGAGAAAATTTCAAAAAATCCACTAAAACTTATATAAAAATGAATTAAATAAAATATATTATCCAAAATGCTAATTTACAAAATGATAAAGATGAGAATCCAACATCTGAAATAATTTTATAAGAAAAAAATTTTAACAAGTATAAAACTCTTAATACTATAAAAACTTCAAAATTAATCACAAAAATTGACAACCTGGCTACCTATAGTGTAAGATGCCAATATAAATTTTTTTAATTATTTTTGATTTTTTGAAGTACATATTGGCATAAATACCATACAGGTATTTGTATGATTATACATGGTCAACTTCCAAATTTAATGAAAAATTCTCTAAAAATTTTTAAAAATAGAAAATGTGACCACAATATCATTCCCAGAAACAAATTTTTAAATTTTTTACAAGAAAAGATAAAAAAATGATTTTTCTCTTAAATATTCGTCCTATATATCCAAAATTAGATATCAAAGTTTGATTCTTTTTTATCACTTGAACTTGGGGCCATTTAACCATGAATAAATAGGTTTTGAGAATGTCTGATTCATCTGAAAAGATCATTCCCAATGAGGGTTGCCATTAAGTTTTCAATATCGGATGTTTAGGATTATCAAAAAAAGAAAAAAGGGGACTCGAACAAAATTAGGTGTCTACAATCTCATCTTTTTTCAAATCTTTATTTTATTTAATTTTCAAGTTCATCTTTGTTTTTTCTTTCTTCTCAAAGCTTGATAATCTTATATGCTACTTAGGTGATGCTTAAGCCAAGGTTTTTAAACTTTTTGTGGCCATGATTGAGTAAATTATTTCCTTTTAGAGATTTTGGTTATTTACTTATTTAATTTATTGTTACATTTATTTTAGCTTAAGGTTTAAAGCTTGATGATCCTAAATGCTATTTAGGTGATGCTTGAGCTAAAGTTTTTAACCTTTTTGGTGGCCAAGCTTGAGCAATTAAATTTCTGTTAATATTCTTTTTTCATTTAATTTAAGCAAACTTTTTTAAGCATGATGATCCTTAGCTTAGGGCTTAGGTAATGGCTTGAACTAAAGGTTTTTAAACCCTTTTAGTGGCCAAGCTTGAGCAAATCATTTCATGATCTTCTTATATTACGTTTAATTTCTTTAATGTTTTAATTATTTTACATATTTTGTTACCTACTTTATTTTATTGCTATTTTTGTTATATTTATTATTTTATGTTCATGTCAACATTTTACATTATTTTATTTCCGTCATCATATGTTTTGTGTAACTTGTTAATGTTGACGTGGGTGTTCATGTTTTATGTTTTTGGTGGGATTTAGGTTTTTAAACCTAGTTTTGTTGATGACATTTTCCCATGATTTTGCATTTAAAAAAAATATATATCTTGGAATCTTTCCTAACATTGGCCAAAACTAAAGGGGGCGTCTTGGTAATTTCGAAGTCAAGCATGCATTAGGGTATTTCTTTGGCTTCGTCAAATCCACAAAGGGTATTTTGGTCATTCTTTGAGTCAAACATGCATTTTAGTGGTTTTTTGGTGTTTTAGTTGAGTTTAGAATCAAAACCAAGCCAGCAAGATAAAAACAAGGTAATTATCTTCTACCAAATACATTACATCGCAATCGTGTCCTCCAAGGTTATGTTAGCACTTTCATGTCAAAGCATGTCAATTAAGATCATTTCAATAATTTTACATCAAAACCAAGTCTTTTAACGTCATGTTAACACTTTAATGTCAAAACATGTCCATTTAGGATAATTTAGTAATTTTATTTTAAAATAAGGTCTTTAGGGTAATATTAGCACTTCCAAATCAAAATCAAATCCTTAGGGCCATTTTAGTTTTATTCCATCAAAAGCGAGATTTTAAGGTTAGTTTTGTATTTCATGTTGAAACTGAACCCTGGGTGTCATTTTTTTCTCCTACTTGAAATCACGTCTTCAATTACAATTATGATACAATACATGGTTTTAATAAATAGCCAAGGTAATATTTTTGAGTTAAAGTGGTTCATAGGTTTCTTCCTAGATATAGAAGAGATTTAATCAATTATTAATAATGACATTCCCTTTTGGAAATAGTGAATCAAAATTTTGAAAGACTTAAAAAAATAAGACTTTTGTTTAAGATTTCGAAGAAAAATGAAAAATACATGCATAAGTGTTAGCATTCGTATCATAAAGCTTTTGCATTCCTCATTAATCACATCATTTGGAGTAAGTTGTTGCAATCTGTATAGATGATTATTAAGCTCCTCTATTTTCGAATTGACAGCTTGAATGCCATTTTGACAGACCATTGCCCACCCTGCAATCTGATTTGAATATCCTTATGATCCTTATACCTCCATACCCTAGATATAACCTCTTCGCACTCGACTTCCTTCGTCCACAAAGCCTCAAAATGAATTCTTCTCTTTTTCCGTCTTACTTTGTTTTTCTTTTTGCAACCAAGGATGTCCAACAAAATGGGTAATGATCCGATCTTGAGCATACTAGATACACAACCACCATGTTGTCAAAAATTTCCTTCATCGCTAATACCCTATCCAATCTTTCACATTCAAGATCTTCTACTCCTCATCTATTTATCCAAGTGGACCAAGATCCTTTGTATCCAGCATCAGTCAAATTACAATTCTCCACCGTTTTCCTAAAGTCTTCCTTCTGTATCTCTGGTTTTAGTCTTTTCTTACTCTTCTCTCTTCTATGTAAAATCTTATTGAATTCACTTAAGCAAATCCAAAGTAGAGGGGACTGTCTAGAAAGCCACAATAGGAGGTCCCAAGACTTACCCGTGTCTTACACCTGGCTTACCACTAACCCCTGTCAGCTAGATGAATGCAGGTCCTGTTCAATTAATTACAAATCAATATGATCCTTGGAGTAACTTTTCGGCTTAAGATTAATTTCATCTCACCATAACATTGTAAGTCCTCCACTCCTTCCCAAGCAATCAACCACAAAACATCCATCCATACCACACTTCCTCCATTTTCCATCTAGCTCAACTGTAGTTAGCTTTATTTCAACATAGAAGTACCATCTCGGGAACTTGCTTTTGAACAAGCTTCTTCGAAGCTCTGACTGTCCATGGGTTCCAAAGCCGACGATAGTTTCAACTTAAAATTTTCATGGTGCTTGGCGGAGCTGGTATCCAGACTCCACCATAGTCGATTTGGTATGATTTTTACCTTCTTTTCCAATTTTGGGTTTTTTTTTTTTTCCTTCCGTAGTACCCAGTGAATAAGTAAAGTTACAGAACCCTCACTATACTGACTCTTTCCTGTATTAGAGTCATGGTTTTCCTCGACAACTGGTGAGTTTCCTTACAATTTTTTTTTCACTTGATGTCTAATTAAAACAATTTAACTAGTTTCACCCTTTTATGATAAAAAGCAATTTACATCTTTGTAATGTCCACTTAACGTCTTATAAATTATTTATAAATTGGATAAATCATATTAATATTTTAATATATGGAATTAGGGTTAATATTATTTATAAATTATTTGAAAAAATTTTATTATTATTTTTATCTAAAATAATCAAAATGATTATATAAAAGTAAAATAAGCAAAATCGTCCTTTTAAGTTAGTTCAAAAATTCTTCAACATCCGTTGTTTTAATGTAAGTGATATTTCTTATTTTGTGTGCCAAACATGCAGCCTGTCGTTTTAACTATTTTTAAATATAATTATTATAACATATAGTTATATCATGCATGTAATAACCAGATTTTGTCTGGGTAAATGTTTGAGTTAAGCCTCAAATAAGGCCTTGAGCCAAATCTCAAATCACGTCTTAAGTCTAATCCTTAATCGAGTTTCGAGTGATGTTTTAATTTAAATGGTTCACGTGAGATCTTAAATTTTCGATTTTGACTTGATCTTTTCATAGTTTCGATTGAATTTTGCAATCATTGTTAATTTGTTTTAGATTAATTGATCCGATACCGTTAGATCATATTTTCAAAATTGGATTTTAACTTTAATTAAGCCTTGATTGGATTTTCATTTTCATTTCAAGGTTCTATCGGGCTTAAATCTACTGAACGAGCCTGTGCGTTTTTGGGCTTGGAGGCCTAGTTGCCTAGCCCAACGGCTAGCCCTGTTGAGGCAAGCAGAGCGGATAACTTGCTGCCACTAGCTGCCCCCTAGCCTTGCCACCAGCCAGTGACCCCTACAAGTGCCACCTCCACACGCCATTCAACCTTTACACTTTGACAGCGCAAGTTCCGGCACTAATCGGGGAAAATTAGTCCCTAAAACAAAAATAAAAATAAAAAGGAAGAGGCCTAAGAGGCATTTGCCACCACCGCCACTAGCCTCACACTATCCCCCAGTGCCATGATTTTTCACGTAATAAAAGAGACGAGGAAGCTGGGCCTCTCCAATGCTATTCCGCCATAACCAGCACAAACCTTGTAAGGCCAACTTAGCCTATTGTCCTAGCTCCAATACCTTGACAGCCAACCCTCCAACTTGTTGCTTACAATATTTGCCCCAGTTAGTGCCTCTTTACACTACTATCACCCATCCATTGACCACCATGCCCCCCTTGAACCTAGGCCATTGCCACTGCCAGCCTCAAGCTATCGCCTTGAATCTCATATAAATAGGATACGGACCTTAGGAGATCACACCTCAAAAGCTAGCTATTGAGGTAGGACAGCTAAAGTCCATATACACCTTACAAGGAAGCCTTTTATTTTTCAATGTCGGATCCAAGTTACCTTGCAATTTGGACCTAGCAGCCACCTACAGCCATAGGATAAACTTGTCGTACTTCATCTCATAACAATGATTGGAACACCTTTTGGGTTTAGCATTAAGATCTCTGCCAATTGGACATTCCTAGTCAATGCTCAGGTCTGGTAGCATGGACAATAAAGCTTGATTAACTTGCGTAACAATACCTTACACTTAAAGGACCAACGTCCTCATTGGTGACTATCATATTGGTCATTGCTACATTAGTCACAACAGCACCATTTCTTTTTTTCTTCTCTATTGGGTCCAAGCCACTACTTTGCAAGCCACCATTTTGAGTTTTGGTTGGTCACGACTGGCACGTCTAGGCCACCACTCCAAGCATTGGGCCTTCCAAGATAAAGCTAACTATAATATCAATTGATGTGAATCTTTGAAAAGCCGTATCTTGAAAGTTAGCTATTAAGGTAAAAGAGTTTAAGTCTATATAAACCCTAAAAGAAAGCTTTTACTTTTTGATGTGAGATCCAGGTTAACTTGCAACAAGGATTGTATCAAAATACCTTAGACAAAATTGATATTGAGGTTCTGATCTCTGGCCAAAACCTCTTTTCCTTGAACAGCACCTATAACCAAAAATAAAAAACTACAAATACACAAGAAAAATGTACAAGCCATTCAGGGCCACCACAGACAAGCAAAGCTAACAGGATATTAAAAGCAAAAATATAATTTAGGTTCAAACTAGTTTAGTTTCATGGAAACCGATTCATGGGTTGCGTATCTCAATAGTAAGAGGCGAAAGAGTATAAAGAAAGTCCAACTGGATTTTGAAGTCGATTGGTTGGCTAGAAATAGAGATTAGAGAAAGGTTGGTTGCGTGGTTTACGCTTAGACCTAGGAAATTCTAATAAGTTTTCAGAAAAAAAAAAAAAACGGAGGCCAAACTTTAGTTAAAGGGATAAAAGGGTGTAGGAGGTGAAGTTTGGAGGTGTTTGGCAGTCAACAAATGGCAACCAATAGTGGACCAAAGCTATCGAAAAAATGGCCGACACTTAACTATGGGTATTTTGGGTTTCTATTCTTGGGATTCTAGTCTAGTTGAAGAAAGAAGTGGAAATATGAATCTGAACATAAAAACTTGCTAAAAAAAATTCAAGTCCGAACTCGATTTGATAAAAAAATAAATAATTTAAATCTGAAAAATTTGAACCCGAAATGATTTGAACTTGAAATAACTCAAACCCGAAATGACCTGAACCCAAAATAATCTAAACCCGAAATGATTTGAACCCAAAAGAACTCAAACCCGAGCCTAATCCAAACTCAAACCTGAATTTAATATTAAAAATAAATATGATGAAATTATAATTAAATTATTTTTTAGAAAGCAAAAACATTAATTATTAATTTTGTTTTAATATTATTTTAATAATTTAATTAAATATTAAAAACTTAATTTATATTTTATATGTAATTAAATCTGCTCATTAATCGAGTTGGGCCGCGGTCCTAATTTTTGTAAAATTCCAAGCTGAGGCCTTTATTAAACATGTTCAGACTCGCCTATTTGAGCCAAAATTATTGTTCATCACATTAAAAATATTTTTACCAATATTTATAGATTTTATAATTCAATTTAAATAAAATATATGTTATTTTAATTTAAAATCAGCGTTTCAAGCCAAGCTGAGCTAGTCTGAAACAAAAATATAAAAACCTAGGTTTAGGCCTAATTAAGCCGAGTGGGTAGCTCAACCCTTAAGTAGGTCTATGTATGATAAAATACTAATAATTTATCGAAAAGTAAATTATATCATGAGTTTTGAAAATATTATCAATAAAGTATATCATCCATTTATCATATTTTCTTTAATTTAATTAGTTAAACTCAGTAAATATTAAGAGTTTATATATGATAGTAGTAAACTTTTAAATACTTCTTTGAATATTATTATTATTATTATTATTATTATTATT
>JBBYHO010091249.1:0-44814 GCA_038382025.1 Adansonia gregorii | reverse complement strand
TTTGGATTTCTCAAGTTTGTCTACCAAAATTTTAATTTATCAAAATTTTGAGAAATCAATTCACCCCATCTTGATTTCATTCACCACCTAAAGGTCTAACATAAAGCTATCTCATTCGTGTAATTCAGCTGATTTGAATAGAAAAAATATCTTGGGAGTTTCTTCACTTTGTGGGAACTTCTTCTTTGTTCTTTAAACAAAAACTGAAATTGATCTTATCAAGGTAACTTGTGACAATCAAGATTCTTATAACTTTGGTTCTAATTAGTAGGTTTGATTGGGATCAAGTTCTCTTTGGTTGATTTTTAATATGATCCTAGGGGTTTAATTCCATCCAATCAGGTTTTAGGTTATGTTTTCATCTTAAGGTTCACATTAATAACCATGTTCTCCTTTTTAGCATATACAATATTGATTCTTTAGTTTGTCATGAAAAGTTTTACTTTTAACCATTTTCCATAGAATCAAAGTTCATCCGTCAAATGAGACAAACTTGTATTCGCATAACAATCTCCATTATACTCGCAGTTGGAGATTAAACACACACTCTACTTATTAGATTAAATGATTTTGATACTTTGGTTCAGCAGAAAAAGGTTTTCTTTCCACCATTTTTCATAGAATCAAAGTTCATCCATCAAATGAGACAAACTTGGATCCTTGCAATAATCTCCATTCTTTCCATGATTGAGAACTATAAACACATTCTCCTCATTAGGACACAATATTGACGCATTGGTTTGGAAAGAAAACCTTTTCTCTCTGCCATTTTCTCGAGAGTCAAAGTTTGTCATCCAATGGAACAAACCTAGATTCTCATAATAATCACCATTCTTTTCATGATTAGCTACCAAAAATACATTCTCTATTAGGATATGCAATATTGGTGCTTTGGTTTAGCGTGAAACACTATTTCTTCCAACATTTTCCTTAAAATCAAAGTTCATTTGTCAAATGAGAAAAACATGGATTCTCATAATAATCTCCATTCTTTTCATGATTGGGCATTATAACCATATTCTTTTCATTGGAATACACGATATTCATGCTTAGGTTTTTCATGGCAAGCTTTTCTTTTTAACATTTTCCATAGAATCAATGTTCATCTATTAAATGAGACAAACTTGGAATCCCATAATAATCTCTATTACATTCATGACTAGGTGCCATAAACATGTTCTATTCATTAGGATACATGATATTGATGCTTTGGTTTGTCATTAAAAGCTCTTTTTCTAGCATTTTCTATAGTTTACCCATTGGTATACACAATTCTAAGGCTTTGGTTTATCATGAAATACTTTTTTCCACCATTTTCCTTGGGATCAAAGCTTATTTGTCAAATATGAAAAACTTGGGTTCTCATAATAATCTTAATTCTTTTTATGATTAGGCATTAACCATGCTTACCTCATTGGGATACATGATACTGACACTTTGGGTTGTCATGAAAAGCTATTCTTTTCATTATTTTTCGTAGAGTTAATATTTGTTCGTCAAATGAGACAAACTTGGATTCTTGTAGTAATCTCCACTTTTTTTGTGCTTAGGTGCCATAAACATGTTTTATTCATTTGGATACACGATATTGAAGCCTTGGCTTGGCATGAAATGTTTTTCTTTCACCTTTTTTCTTCAAATCAAAGTTTATCCGTCAAATGAGAAAAACTTGGTTTCTTATAACAATCTCCATTCTTTTCATGATTGAGAGCCAAAAACACATTCTACTCTTTGGGATACACAATATTGATGCTTTGGTTTGGCAAAAATAGCTTTTCTTCCAACATTTTTCTTGGAGACAAACTACATTTGTCAAATGAGACAAACTTGGATTCTCAGAATAATCTTTATTTTTTTTGGTGATTGACACCATAAACACATTCTCCTCATTGAGATACTTGCTATTGATACTTTGGTTCAGTAAGAAAAGCTATTCTTTCCATTATTTTCCTTAGAGTCAAAATTTGTTTGTCAAATGAGACATGGTTGGATTCTCGTAAAAAATTCCGTTCATTTAGTTATAAGGCACCATAAACACATTCACCCTAATGGGATACACGATCTTAAAGCTTTGCTTTGGCATGAAACACTTTTCTTTCCACTATTTTCCTTAGAATAAAAGTTCATCCGTTCAATGAGATAAACATAGATTGTCATAGTAATCTCTATTTTTTTCATGATTAGGAACTATAACCACGTACTCTTTATTGGACTTTGGTTTGTCATGGAAAGCTTTACTTTCCACCATTTTCGAAAAAGTCAAAGTTCATCATTTAAATGAGATAAACGTAGATTCTTGTAACAATCTCCATTATTTCTACAATTAGGCACCATAAACACTTTTTACTCATTGGGATACATAATTTGGTGCTTTGTTTTGGCTTGAAATGCCTTTCTTTTCATTAGTTTTCTAGAATCAAAGTTCATCTATCAAATAAGATAAGCTTGGATTCTTGTAATAATCTCTATTCTTTTCATGATTGAGAACTGTAAACATGTTCTTCTCATAATAAGCTATATTCTTTTTCATGATTAGGCACTATTAACACGTTCATCTATTTGGGATACATAATATTTATGCTTTGTTTGGCATTAAACATCTTTTTGCTCATCATTTTCCTCAAAAACGAAGTTCATCTAACAAATATGACAAACTTAGATTCTCGTAATAATCTCCATTCATCCATGATTGATCATTATAACCATGTTCTTCTTATTGAGATGCACAATATTGATGCATTGGTTTGGCATGAAACTTTTTTTTCCACCATTTTTCTTGGAATCAAAGTTTGTCTGACAAAGGAGAAAACCTAGATTCTAGTAATAATCTCCATTACTTTATGATTAGGCACAATAAATATATTCTTCTCATTAGGATGCACAATATTGATACTTTGCTTTCGCATGAAATGCTTTTCTTTCCACCATTTTCCTTAGAGTCAAATTCATCCATTAAATGAGAAAAACTTTGATTCTCATGATAATCTCCATTCTTTTCGTGATTGGGCACTATAAACATGTTCTCCTCATTAGGATACATGACATTGATAATTTTCTTTACCTGAAACACTTTTCTTTCCACCCTTTTCCTTAGAATCAAAGGTCATCCATCAAATAAGGCAAACTTGGATCCCTATAATAATCTCCATTTTTTTGGTTGGGCACTATAACCATATTTTCCTTATTAGGATACACAATATTGATGCATTGGTTTGTAATGACAAGTTTTTCTTTCCAACATTTTCCATAAAATCAATGTTCATTTGTCAAATGAGACAAACTTGGATTCTCATAATAATCTCCATTACTTTCATGATTAGGACCATAAACACATACTACTCGTTGAATACTTATAATTGATGCTTTGGTTTGGCATGAAATGCTTTTTTTTTCCACCATTTTTCTTAGGATCGAAGTTCATCTGTCAAAAGTGACAAAATTGGATCCCCATAATTAGGAACTATAGACACATACTACTCATTGGGATATATGCAATTGATGCATTCGTTAGGCATGAAATGTTTTTCTTCCCACCATTTTTCTTAGTATCAAGGTTTATCCATCAAATGCAACAAACTTGGATCCTGGTATTAATCTCTGTTCTTTTTATGATTGGGGACTATAAACACATTCTACTTATTGAGATACATGTATATTGAAGTCTTTGGTTTGGCATGAAATGCCTTTCTTTCCACCATTTTTTTTAGAATCAAAGTTCATCTATCAAGTGGGATAAACATGTATTCTTTTAATAATCTCCATTCTTGGTATGATTGGAAACCATAAACATGTTCTCCTCGTTAGGATTCATGATATTGATGATTTGGTTTGGCAAGAAAAGCTTTTCTTTCCACCATTTTCCTTAGAGTTAAAGTTCATTCGTCTAATGAGATGCGCTTGGATTCTCATAATAATCTCTATTTTTTTCATGATTAGCACCGTAAAGGCATTTTCCTCATCGAGGTACACACTATTGATGCTTTGGTTTGGCAAGAAAAGCTATCTTTTCACTATTTTCCTTAAAGTTAAAGTTAGTCTATCAAATAAGACAAACTTGGATTATTGTAGTAATTTCCATTCATTTCATGGTAAGGCTCCATAAACACATTCTTCTTATTTAGATCCATGATATTGAAGCTTTGGTTTGGCATGAAATGCTTTTCTTTCCACCATTTTCCTCAAAATCAGAGTTCATCTATTGAATAAGACAAACCTAGATTGTCATAGTAATCTCCATTCTTTTCATGATTAGGCACTATAATCACATTCACCTTTTGGGGATAAATGATATTGATGCTTTGATTAGTCATTAAATCTTTACTTTCCACCATTTTCCATATAATCAATGTTCATTCATCAAATAAGATAAACTTGAAATCTCGTAATAATCTTCGTTATTTTTGTGACTAGGCAACATAAACAAATTCTACTCATTGGGATACACGACATTGATGCTTTAGTTTGGTAAGAAATGCTTTTATTTCCACCATTTTTATTAGAATAAAGTTTATCTGTCAAGTGAGCAAACTTGGATTCTCATTATATTCTCTTTTCTTTTCATGATTGCAAACTGTAAACATGTTTTCCTCATTGGCAAACATGGTACTGACAATTTGGTTTAGTAAGAAAAGCTTTTCTTTTAACCATTTTCCTTAGAGTTAAAGTTCATCCATCCAATGAAACCAACTAGGATGCTAACAATAATCTCTATTCTTTTACTGATTGGGCATGATAATCACATTCACCTCTTTGGGATACATGATATTGATGCTTTGGTTTGGCATGAAACTCCTTTCTCTCCACCATTTTCCTTAGAATCAAAGTTCATTCCACAAATGAGACAAACTTAGATTCTCGCAATAATCTCCATTCTTTTCATGATTGGGCACTATAATCATGTTTTCCTCATTACAATACACGATATTGATACTTTGGTTTGTCATGAAAGGCTTTTCTTTCTACCAATTTCTATTGAACAATGTTCATCCTTCAAATGAGATAAACTTGGATTATAGTAATAATCTCCATTATTTTTGTGATTGGACCCTATAAACACATTTTATCCATTGGGATACACGATTTTCCATAAAATCTTTTTTTTCCACCATTTTCCTTAAGGTCAAACTTTGTTCGTCTAATAAGATGAACTTGGATTCTGATAATCATCTCTATTCCTTTCATGATTCGCACCATAAATATACTCTCCTCGTTAAGATACATGATATTAATTCTTTGATTTAGCATGACAGGTTTTTTTGGAAACATAATATTGATGCTTTGATTTGTCACCATTTTCCAAAGAATCAATGTTCATCCATCAACTAAGACAAGCTTGGATTCTCATAATAATCTCCCTTACTTTTGTGGTTGGGCACTATAAACATATTTTACTCATTGGGCTACACGATATTGATGCTTTGGTTTGTTAAGAAAAGCTTTTTCTTTCCACCATTTTCCTTATAGTCAAACTTTATCCTTCTAATGAGGCAAACTTTAATTCTCACAATAAACTTCACTCTTTTTTGTGGTTGGGCACCATAAACATGTTCTATTCATTAGGATACACAATATTAATGCTTTAGTTTGACATGAAATGCCTTACTTTCCACCATTTTTCATAGAGTCAATGTTTATCCATTAAATTAGATAAACTAGATTCTTATAGTAATCTCCATTATTTTCATGATTGGGACCATAAACACGTTCACCTTATTGGGTAACATGATTTTGATGCTTTGGTTCGGCATGAAATGCCTTTCTTTCCACCATTTTCCTTAAAATCAAAGTTCATCCATCAAAAGAGGCAAACTTAAATTCTCATAATAATCTCCATCTTTTTCATGATTCTCATTGGGATACACGATATTGTTGCTTCATTTTAGACCTTTAGTGGTGAATAAAATCAAGAGGGAGTGAATTGATTTCTCAAAATTTTAGTAAATTAAAAGCTTTCATAAATAAAATTGAGAAATCTAAACAATAAACTTTGGAGTGCAAGTTAGTGAAGAGAAATAAACAATTAAAAACTCGGGAAAGAGAAGTAAACTTAAAGACTTAGAAAGGTTTAGCCTTAATTGCCTACATCCTCTACCTCGATCTCACTTGCCTTGGATTTCCATAATTCACTAACTTGAATTGTTTACCTTTCAAGGACAAGGTATAACCTTTACACTCTCTATCTTTCAAGGCAAGATAAAAACCTCTACCCCTTATCTATTATGGCTAAGATATAACCCTCCCTCACTACTTTTGAAGGCTAAGCAGAAACCTTCTCTACTTTTGAATGGCTAAGTAGGAATCTCCCCTTTTTGCAAGGATTTAAGTGAAACAAATGAAACCTCTAATGGTTAGGTGTTTACCAGAATTTTGGCTCAAAAGAAATATGTATCTAAAGATACAAAATGAAGAATACAAAAATAGGAAGAATTAATCCTATACAAAGTTGAACTACTTAGTGAAAATAATGGAAAAGATGAAAGATTTGACTTTAAACATAATCCTCTTAGTTCTTCTTGTTGTTGAAATCGTTAAAGTGACTTATTTATAGCCTTGAACATTATTCTATCTGTTGGGAACATTTGGTAAAGGAATATAACCGTTGGAGCCTTTAAAATGTCATTTCTCATTATTCCCCATGCCTTTGTATCGATATAATTAAATGGGTAATGATACATTGTGTTTAACGGTCCAAAATATGACGTTAAACAGTCTTGCATCGATACAAAAGGATCTGTCTTAATACATGAATAGTACATGAATAGTGATTTATGCATTTTAAGGTTATTTAGCTACTGCCAAGCATTGTATCGATACATACACATAGTGCATCGATACATTTACATGAAAATAACTTTTAAAAGTTTTTCATGACTTTAAAATATGTAAAACATATCTAAAAAATATTTTATACAAAAATATGTATTAAGAACGCATTTTTGAGTGCTTGAAAGAGCTAAAACACTTTCTAGTATTTTTCAAAGTGTTTACAAAATATTTCATGGAAAAATACTAATATTAAAAATAATTAAACACAAGCTAATTAAGCTTAAGTTATATCAAAACTAGGATTAATTCAAAGCTAATATAGCTAACACTTTGATTTAGCATGAAAAGCCTTTCTTTCCACCATTTTCCTTAAAGTCAAAGTTATTCATCGAATGAGACAAAATTGGATTCTCCATTATTTTCATGATTAGGCATGATAAATATATTGTCCTCGTTAGGACACATAATATTGATGCTTTGCTTTAGCATGAAACACTTTTCTTTCTAACATTTTCCTCTTAATCAAAGTTCATCCATCAAATGAAACAAACTTGGAGTCTCATAATAATCTCCATTCTTTTCACGATTAGGCATTATAACCAAGTTCTCCTTATTAGAATACGTGATATTGATGCTTTGGTTTATTATGACAAGCTTTTCTTTCCACCATTTTCCATAGAATCGATGTTCATTCATCAAATGAGATAAACTTGGACTCTCATAATAATCTCAATTTTTTTCATGATTGGACATCAAAAACACATTCTACTTATTAGGAATACACGATATTTATGTTTTGGCTTAACAAGAAAAGCATTTCTTTCCACTATTTTCCTCAGAGTCAAAGTTTATCTATATAATGAGACAAACTTTGATTCATGCAATAATCTCCACTCTATTCATGATTGGGCACTATAACCATGTTCTCCTTATTAGGATACACGATATTGGTGCTTTGGTTTGTCATGAAAAGCTCTTATTTTCACCATTTTCCATTGAACCAATATTTGTTCATCAAATGGGACAAACTTGGATTCTCTAATAATCTCCATCATTTTCATGATTCGACAACATAAACATGTTTTACTCAATCGGATACATCATATTGATGCTTTGGTTTGGCAAGAAAACCTTTTTTTTTCACCATTTTCCTTAGAGTCAAAGTTTATCCATCTAATGAGACAAACTTCGATTCTCGTAATAATCTTTATTGTTTTCATGATTGAGCCATGAACACATTCTCCTCAACAATATAAATGTTATTGATGTTTTGTTTTGGCATGAAATGCTTTTCTTTCCATTATTTTCCTAAGAATCAAAGTTTGTCTATCAAATAAGGTAAACTTGGATTCTCATTATAATCTCTATTTTTTTCATGATTGGGCAATATAACCACATTTTCCTCATTGGGATCCATGATATCGATGCTTTGGTTTATCATGAAAAGCTTTTCTTTCCACCATTTTTCGTAGAATCAATGTTCATCCATTAAATAAGACAAACTTGGATTCTCATAATTAAGTTGGATTCTCGTAATTAGGATGCATGACATTAATGCTTTGGTTTGACAAGAAAAGATTTTTTCCCTATTTTCCTTAGAGTCAAAGTTCCTCCATCCAATGAGACTAATCTAGATTCTCTCAATAATCTCCACTCTTTCAATGGTTAGTCACCATAATATTCATTAGGATACAGATATTGATGCTTTGGTTTGCAATTAAACATTTTTCTTTCTACCATTTTCCTTACAACCAAACTTCATCCATTAAATCAAACAAACTTGGATTCTTAAAATTACCTCTATTTGTTTTGTGATTTGGCACTATAACCATATTTTCCTCTTTGAGATACATAATATTGCTACTTTGGCTTGTGATGAAAAGTTTTTCTTTCCATTATTTTGGATACAATCAATGTTTGTCCATCAAATAAGACAAACTTGGATTTTTATAGCAATCTCCATAATTTCATGATTAGGCAACTTAAAAAGTTCTCCTGTTTGGGATAAACGATCTTGATACTTTTGTTTGGCATGAAACACTTTTCCTACCATTTTTCATAGAATCAAAGTTCATCCGTCAATTAAGACAAACTTGATTCTAATAATAATCTCTATTACTTTTATATTGGGCAATGTAAACATGTTCTATTCATTGGGACACATGACATTGAATGCTTTGATTTGGCAAGAAAAGCTTCTCTTTCCACCATTTTCCTTAGAGTCAAAGTTCATTCGTCTAATAAGACAAACTTTGATTCTCACAATAATCTCTATTATTTCCATGGTTGGGCACAATAAACACATTCTATTAATAAAGATACACAATATTGATGCTTTGGTTTGGCATAAAGTGCTTTTTCCATCATTTTCCTTAAAATAAAAGTTCATACGTCAAAAGAGACAAACTTAGATTCTCTTAACAATCTCCATTCTTTTCATGATTAAGTGCTATAACCATGTTCTCCTAATTAGGATACATGATATTGATGCTTTGGTTTGCATTGAAACACTTTTGTTCCACCATTTTGCATAGAATCAATGTTCATCCATCAAATGAGACAAACCTAGATTCTTATAATAATCTCCATTACTTTCATGATTGGGCACCTAAATCATGTTCTACTCATTGGAAGACATGATATTGGTGTTTTAGTTTGGCAAAATAAGCTTTTATTTCCCCTATATTCCTTACAGTCAAAGTCCATCTGTCTAATAAGACAAACCTAGATTCTCGCAACAATCTCCACTCATTTCATGGTTGGGCACCATAAACATGTTCTATTTGTTAGGATACACGATATTGATGCATTAGTTTGGCATGAAATGCTTTTTTTTCCACTAATTTCTTTACAACCAAAGTTCATCCATTAAATGAGACAAACTTGGATTCTTGAAATAATCTCTATTCTTTTTGTGATTTGGAATTATAACCATGTTCTATTCTTTGGGATACACGATATTGATATTTTGGTTTGTCATGACAAGTTTTTCTCTCTACCCTTTTATGTAAGATTAATGTTCATCCATCAAATGAGAGAAATTTGGATTTTTATAGTAATCTTTATTATTTTCATGATTGGCCAATGTAAACACGTTTTCCTTATTAGGATGCACGATCTTAATGCTCTGGTGGGCATGAAACTCTTTTCTTTCCATTTTTCATAAAATCAAAGTTTGTCCATCAAATGAAACAATCTTGGATTCTCGTAATAATCTTCATTACTTTCATGGTTGGGCACTGTAAACATATTTCAGCATTGGGATATGTGATATTGATTCTTTAGTTTTGTAGGAAAAACTTTTTTTTCACCATTTTCCTTAGAGTCAAAGTTCATCCATCTAATAAGGCAAACTTTGATTCTCTCAATAATCCCCACTCTTTTTGTGGTTGGGCAACCTAAACATATTCTACTCATTGGGATATATGATATTGATTCTTTGGTTTGGCATGAAACACTTTTTTTCCAACATTTTTTTTGGAATAAAAGTTCATCCACCAAATGAAACAAACTTGGATTCTAAAAAAATCTCCATTTTTTTTGTGATTTGGCACTATAACCATGTCCTCCTCTTTGAGACACATGATATCAATGGTTTAGCTTGTCATGAAGTGTTTTCTTTTCCATAGGGTCAATGTTCATCCATCAAATGACACAAACTTGCATTCTTGTACTAATCACCATTATATTCTTAACTAGGAAGTAAAAACATGTTCCCTTCATTGAGATACATGATCTTGATGCTTTGTTTGGCATGAAACACATTTTTTTTTCACAATTTTTCTTAGAATTAAAGTTTATACGTCAAATGAGACAAACATGGATTCTCATAAAAATCTCCATTCTTTTCATGATATAACCACAATCTCCTCACTGGGATACATAATATTGTTGTTTTGGTTTGAAATAAAAAATGTTTCTTTCCACCATTTTCCTTAAAGTCAAAGTTCATTCGTCAAATAAGACAAAGTTGGATTCTAATAATAATCTCCATTCTTTTCTTAATTAGGCACGATTAAACATTTTCCTTATTTGGGTCATGATATTTATGCTTTAGGTTGGCATGAAACACTTTCTTTCCACTATTTTCCTTAGAATCAAAGTTCATGCGTTAATTGAGACAAACTTGGCTTCTCATAATAATCTCCATTCTCTTTGTGATTGGTCACTATAGCAATGTACTCCTCATTAGAATGCATGATATTGAGGCTTTCGCTTGTCATGAAAATCTTTTCTCTCCACTGTTTTCCATAAAATTAATGTTCATTCGCTAAATGAGACAAACTTGGATTCCCATAATAATCTTCATTACATTTATGATTGCGCACCATAAACACATTCTAATTATTGGGATGCAGGATATTCATGCTTTAGTTTGGTAAGAAAAGCTTTTCTTTCCCCTATTTTCTTTAGAGTCAAAGTTCATCCATTAAATAAGACAAACTTGGATTCTTGCAATAATCTCCATTTTTTACATGGTTGGGCACCATAAAAATGTTCTATTCATCGAGATACATGATATTAATGCTTTGGATTGGCATGAAACGTTTTTCTTTTCACCATTTTCCTTAGAACTAAAGTTCATTTGTGAAATAAGATAAACTTGAATTCTCATAATAATCTCCATTCTTTTCGTGATCGGGCACCATAATAGTCTTCTCTTTATTGGGATACTCTATATTGATGCTTTGGTTTGCCATGAAAGCTTTTCTTTCTACCATTTACCATAAAATTAATGTTTGTCCGTTAATAAGACAAACTTGGATTCTTGTAAAAATCCCCATTACTATCATGATTGGGCACCTTAAATACATTAGGATGCATGATATTAATGCTTCAATTTAGTAGGAAAAGCATTTCTTTTCCTTCATTTTCCTTAAAGTTAAGGTTTATTTGTCCAGTAAGACAAACTTGGATTCTCACAATAATCTCCACTTTTTTCATGGTTGGGTCCCATAAACATGTTCTATTCATTAGAATAAATGATACTGGTGCTTTGGTTTGGCAAGAAATGCTTTTCTTTCCACCTTTTCCTTAGAACTAGAATTCATATGTTAAATCAGACATGTTGGATTCTTGAAATAATCTCCATTATTTTTGTGATTTGGCACTATAACCACATTCTCCACTTTAGGATACAATATATTGAAGTTTCGAATTATGATGAAAAGCTTTTCCTTCCACCATATCACATAAAATCAATTCTCATCCATTAAATAAGACAAACTTAGATTCTTATAATAATATCTATTATTTTCATGATTAGGCAGCATCAACACATTTTACTCATTAGGATGCATGATCTTGATGCTTTTGTTTGGCATGAAACACTTCTATTTCCACCATTTTCCATAGAATCAAAGTTCATCCATTAAATGAGACAAATATGGATTCTCATAATAATCTTAAATATTTTTTGTGTTTGGGCACCGTAGACATGTTCTACTCATTGGGATGTATGATTTGGTGCTTTACCTTGGCAAGAAAAGCTTTTCCTTCCCTCATTTTCTTAGAGCCAGAGTTTAACTGTCTAATAAAGCAAACTTTGATTCTCACAATAATCTCCATTATTTTTATGGTTGGGTGCCATAAACATGTTTTATTCATACGGTACACGACATTGATACTTTGGTTTAGCATGAAACACTTTTCTTTCCATTATTTTCCTTAGAACCTAAATTCATCCATTGAATAAGTCAAACTTGCAATCTTGAAATAATCTCTATTCCTTTTATGATTTGGCACTATAACCACATTCTCCTTTTCAGGATACGTGACATTGATGCTTTTCTTTTTCATGAAAATTTTTTTCCCACCATTTTGCATAGAATCAATGTTCATTCATTGAATAAGACAATCTTGAATTTTTATAGTAATCTCCAGTATTTTTAAGATTGGGTAGTGTAAAAGAGTTCTTCTCTTTGGAAAACATGATCTTTATGCTTTGGTCTATCATGAAAGACTTTTCTTTCTACTATTTTCCTTAGAATTAACGTTCATCCATTAAATGAGATAAACTTTGATTCCTATAATAATCTCCATTCTTTTTCGTGATAAGGCACTACAAACACGTTCTACTTAATGGGATACGGGATATTGATCCTTTGGTTTAGCAAGAGAAGATTTTTTTCTACCATTTTTCCTAGAGTCAAAGTCATCTGTCTAACAAGACAAACTTGAATTCTAGCAATAATCGCTATCATTTTCATGATTGGGGCCATGGACACGTTGTCTTTAACAGGATACATGATATAAATGCTTTGGTTTGGCATGAAACACTTTTCTTCCAATATTTTCCATGGAATCCAAGTTCATTCATTAAATAAGACAAACTTGGATTCTCATAACAATCTCTATTATTTTCATGGTTGGGCACCATAACCAGGTTCTCCTCATTGGGATACATTATATTGATGCTTTAGTTTGCCATGAAAAACTTTTCTTTCCACTTTTTTCTATAAAATCAATGTTCATTTGTTAAATAAGACAAACTTGGATTCTTATAATGATCTTAACTACATTTGTGATTCGGCATCATAAACACATTCTACTAATTAGGATACAAGATATTGATGCTTTAGTTTGGCAAAGAGGCTTTTCTTTTCCCCATTTTCCTTAGAGTCAAAGTTCATCCATCTAATAAGACAAACTTGGATTCTCGTAATAATCTCTATTGTTTTCATGGTTAGGCATTGTAAACATATACTGCTCATTGGGATACATGATATTGATGTTTTGATTTGGCATGAAACACTTTTCTCTCCACTATTTTCCTTGGAACCATAGTTCATCTGTTATATGAGAGAAACTTGGATTCTCAAAGTAATCTCCATCCCTCTTGTGATTTGACACTATAACCATATTTTCTTCTTTAGGATACATGATATTGATACTTTGATTTGTCATGAAAAGTTTTTCTTTCCACCATTTTGCATAAAATAAATGTTCATCCATCAAATGAGGCAAACTTGGATTCTCATAGCAATCTCCATTATCTTCATGATTGGGTAGCGTAAACACATTCTTCATAATGGGATATATTATGTTAATGCTTTAGTTTGGCAAGGAAAGCTTTTCATTCCATAGTTTTCTTTAGAGTTAAAGTATAACTGTCCAATGAGACAAACTTGGATTGTCACAATAATCTTTATTATTTATGTGATTGGGGCCCTGAACATGTTATCTTCAACGAGATATATTGACGCTTTGGTTTGGCATGAAATTCTTTCCTTCCACTATTTTTGTTAAAATTAAATTTAGTCCATTAAATGAGGCAAATGTGATTCTTTCTATGATTCGGCATTATAACCACGTTATCCTCATTGGGATACATGATATTGATGCTTTCTTTTGTCGTGAAAAGCTTTTTTTTCCAGTATTTTCCATAACATCAATGTTTGTCCATCAAATGAGACAAACTTGGATTCTCGTAATAATCTTCCTTACTATCATGATTAGGTACCATAAACATGTTCTACTTATTGGGCTACGTGATATTGATGCTTTGGCTTGGCAAGAAAAGCTTTTTTTTCCTTATTTTCTTTAGAGTCAAAGTTCATCCATCCAATAAGACAAACTTGGATTCTCATAATAATCTCCACTCATTTCATGGTTGGTGCCGTAAACATGTTCTATTCATTAGGATACATAATATTGATGGTTTGGTTTGGAATGGAATGCTTTTTCCCTTTATTTTCTTGAGAACTGAAGTTCATCCGTTAGAGGCAAACTTGGATTCTTAATATAATCTCCATTCTCTTTGTGATTTCGCATTATAACCATGTTCCCTTCTTTGGGACACACGATATTGATTCTTTGGTTTGTCATGAGAAGTTTTTCTCCCTATCATTATGCATAGAATAAATGCTTATCCATCAAATAAGACAAACATGCATTCTTATAATAATCTCTATTACTTTCATGATTGGCAGTGTAAACATGTTCTCTTTATTGGGATACACAATCTTGATGTTTCGTTTGGCATAAAACATTTTTTTTCCACCATTTTCCATAGAATTAATGTTCATTCGTCAAATGAGATAAACTTTGATTCTCGTAATAATCTCTATTAGTTTCATGGTTGGGCATCATAAATATGTTATGCTCACTAGGATACACAATATTGATGCTTTTGTTTGGCAAGAAAAGCTTTTCTTTCCTTATTTTTCTTAAAGTCAAGTTCATCTATCTAATAAGGCAAACTTTGATTCTCGCAATAATCACCACATTTTTTATAGTTAGGCACCTTAAACACTTTTTATTCATTGGGACACATGATAATGATGCTTTGGTTTGGCATCAAACACTATTTTTTCCATCATTTCCCTTAGAATAAAAGTTTATCTGTCCAGTGAGATAAACATGGATTCTCTAAATAATATACATTCTTTTAGTTATTTGACACTACAACCTCTTTCTTCTCTTTGTGATATAGGATATTGATGCTGTGGCTAGTTGTGAAAAGTTTTTTTAACCATTTACATAGAGTCAATGTTTATCCATCAAATGACACAAACTTGGATTATTGTATTATTCTCCATTACTTTCATAATTGGGGAGCATAAACACATTCTCTTTATTGGGATACACGATCATGATGCTTTCCTTACATCATTTTCCTTAGAATCAAAGTTCATCTATCAAATGAGATGAACTTCAATTCTCTTAATAATCTCCATTATTTTCATGATATAACCATAATTTAGTCATTAGGATACATGATATCACTGCTTTGATTTGTCATGAAAAGCATTTTCTTTAAAGTCAAAGTTTGTTTGTCTAATAAGATAAACTTGGATTCTAATAATTCTCTATTCTTTTTATGATTAGGCATGATAAACATATTCTTCTCATTAGGACGTATGATATTGATGCTTTGGTTTGGCATGAAACACTTTTCTTTCTACCATTTTCCTTAGAATCAGAGTTTGCTTATTAAATGAGAGAAAATTGGATTCTTTTAAAAATCTCCATTATTTTCATGATTGGGCACTATAATCACATTTTCTTTATTAGGATACACGATATTGATGTTTGTTTATCATGAAAAGCTCTTTTTCCCCTATTTTCCTTAGAATCAAAGTTCATCTATCTAATGAGACAAACATTGATTCTCATAGCAATCTCCATTCCTTTCGTGATTAGACACCATAAACATGCTCTATTATTAGGATACATGAAATTGATACTTTGGTTTGCCATGAAACACTTTTATTTTCATTATTTTTGATAAAAGCAAAGTTCATCTGATAAATAATGCAAGCTTGGATTCTTAAAATAATCTTCACTCTTTTTATGGTTTGGCAATAACCAAGTTCTCTTTGTTAGGATACATGATATCGATGCTTTGGTTTGGCACGAAACACTTTTGTTTATAGCATTTTCCTTAGAATCTAAGTTCATCAATCAGATTAGACAAACTTAGATTCTCATAGTAATCTAGATTTTTTTAGTGATTGGGAACTATAACCACATTCTTCTTATTGGGATGCCCGATATAGATGCTTTGGTTTGGCATGAATGCTTTTTTTCCACCATTTTCCATAGAATCGGTGTTCGTCTATCAAATAAGACAAATTTGGATACTTATTAGAATCTCCATTACTTTCGTGATTGGGCACTATAAATAAGTCTTCCTCATTGGGATATATGATATTGATGCTTTAGTTTAGCAAGAAAAGTTTTTCTTTCCCTCATTTCCCTTAGAGTCAAAATTCATCCATTCAATGAGACAAACATCGATTTTCACAACAATCTCTACTCTTTTCATGGTTGGGTGCCATAAATATGTTCCATTCATTGGGATGCATGATATTAATGCTCTAGTTTGGCATGAAAATTATTTTTCTACCATTTTCATTAGAACCAAAGTTCATCCATTAAATAAGACAAACTTAGATTCTCTTAATAATCTATATTCTTTTCATGATTAGGCACTATAACCATGTTTTCCTCATCGGGATACATGATATTAGTACTTCAGTTTGTCATGAAAAGCTTTTTTCTTCCACCATGTTCCACAGAATCAATGTTTATCCATCAAATGAGACAAACTTCGGCTTTAGTAATAATCTCCAATACTTTTATATTGGGCACCTTAAAAATGTTTTACTCATTAGGATACATAATATTGATGCTTTGGTTTGGCATGAAATGCTTTTTTTCCATATTTTCCTTAGAATCAAAGTTCGTTTGTCAAATGTGACAAACTTGGATTCTTAAAATAATCTCTATTCTTTTCATGATTTAACAGTATAATCATATCCTTCTTTCCAGGATACTTGATAATGATGTTTTGTTTCTGAATGAAAAGTTTTTCTTTCCACTACTGTACATAGAGTCAATGTTCATCCATCAAATGAGATGGATTCTCATAGTAATCTCTATTATTTTATAATTGGTAAGCATAAACACGTGTTCCTCTTTGGGATACTTGATACTGAAGCTTTGGTTTGGCATGAAATACTTTTCGTCACACCATTTTCCACTGAATCAGAGTTTTATCTATCAAATAAAACAAACTTGGATTCTTGTAATAATGTCCATTTGTTTATGATTGGGCACTATAATCACGTTTTCCTTCTTAAGATGCATGACATTGATGCTTTAGTTTGTCATCAAAAGCTATTTTTTCCATTATTTTTGATTAAATCAATGTTTATTAATCAAATAAGACAAACTAGGATTCTCGTAATAATCCCCATTATTTTCATGGTTAGGTAGTATAATCACATTCTACTCAATTGGATACGTGACATTGATATTTGGTTTGGCAAGAAAAGTCCTTAAAGTCAAAGTTCATCCATCTAATAAGACAAACTTAGATTCTCGTAATAATCTAAATTATTTTCATGATTGGGTCCATGAACATGTTCTCTTCAATAGGATACACAATATTGATGCTTCATTTTAGTATGACATGCTTTTCTTTCCACCATTTTCCTTTGAATCTAAGTTTATCCGTTAAATGAGACAAACTTGGATTATCCTTACAATCTCCACTATTTTGTGATTAGACATAACAACTATGTTTTCCTCATTGGGATACATGATATTGATGCTTTGATTTGTCCAGAAAAGCATTTTTTTCTACCATTTTCCATAAAATAAATGTTTGTTAGCCAAATGGGATAAACTTAGATTCTTTTAATAATCTCTATTACTTTCATGATTGGGCACTATAACCAAATTCAACTCACTAAGATATATGATATTGATGCTTTGGTTTGGCAAAAAAGGCTTTTCTTTTCCCCATTTTCCTTAGAGTCAATGTTCATCCATCTAATAAGACAAACATGGATTTTCGTAATAATCTTCACTCTTTTCATGGTTGGGCACCATAAACATGTTCTATTCATTAGGATACAAGATATTGATGCTTTGATTTAGCATGGAATACTATTTTTCTACCATTTTCCATAGAATCAGTGTTCATTTGTTAAATGAGACAAATTTTGATTCTTATAATAACCTCTATTGCTTTCGTGATTGTGCACCATAGACAAGTTCTACTTCTTGACGTATATGATATTGTTGCACTAGTTTGGCAAGCCAAGATTTTCTTTACCCTAATCTGCTTAGAGTTGAAGTTCATTGGTGCAATGAGACAAACTTTGATTCTTGCAATAATCTCTACTCTTTTCATGGTTGGGCACCATAAACATGTTTTATTCATTGGCATACATGATATTGACACCCTAGTTTGGCATGATAAACTTTTTTCCACTATTTTTCTTAAAACCAAAGTTCATCTGTTAAATGAGACAAACTTGGATTCTTGTAATAATTTTCATTTTTTTCACGTTTAGGCACCACAAACATGTCTTATTGATTGGGATACCTAGTATTGATGCTTTGGTTTGGCATGGAATACTTTTCCTTCCACCAATTTCCATTGAATTAGTGTTCATCTGTCAAATAAAACATACTTGGATTCTCATAATAATCTCCATTACTTTTGTGATTGGGCACCGAAAACAAGTTCTACGCATTGGGATATATGATATTGATGCATTAGTTTGGCAAGAAAAGCTTATCTTTCCCCTATTTTCCTTAGAGTTAAAGTTTAGCCATACAATGGGACAAACTTTAATTCTCACAATAATCTATACTCTTTTCATGGTTAGGCACCATAAACATGTTCAATTCTTTGGGCTACACGACATTATTGATGCTTTGGTTTGTCATGAAATGCTTTTCTTTCCACCATTTTCCATAAAATCAATGTTCATCTATCAAATAAGATAAACTTGGATTCTAGTAATAATCTCTATTACTTTCATGATTGGCACCTAAAACACGTTCTAATCCCCACCTAAAACATGTTCTACTCATTGGGATATATGATATTGATGCTTTGGTTTGGCATAAAATGCTTTACTTTCCACCATTTTCCTTATAATAAAAGTTCATTTGTTAAATGAGACAAACTTGGATTCTTAAAATACTCTCTATTCTATTCCTGATTTGGCATTATAATCGCGTTCTCCTCTTTGGCCTACATGATATTAATGCTTTGGTTTATCATGAAAATTCTTTTTTCCACCATTTTCCATGGAGTCAATTTTCATCCATTAAATGAGACAAGCTTGGATTCTCATTGTAATCTCTATTATCTTTGTCAGCATGCTTTTTTCTTTAGGGTACACAATATTGATGCTTTAGCCTGGCATGAAATGCTTTACTTTCCACCATTTTCGTTTGAATCAAAGTTCATCTATCAAATTACACAAACTTAGGTTCTAATAATAATCTCCATTCTTTTCATGATTAAGAAATAAACATATTCTTCTCATTGAGATACACAATATGGATGCTTCGTTTTGGCATAAAAAGCTTTTTTCCACTATTTTCCATTGAATCAATGTTCATCCATCAAATGAGACAAACTTGGATTCTTATAATAATTTCAATTATTTTCATGATTGGGCATTATAATCACATTTTCTCATTTGGATAAACAATATTAATGCTTGGCTTGGCAAAAAAAGCTTTTCCTTCCACCATTTTCCTAGGAGTCAAAGTTCATTAGTCCAATAAGATAAACTTCGATTCTCACAATAGTCTCTATTGTTTTCATGATGGGTCCATGAATATGTTTTTTTCAATAGGATACACAATATTGATGCTTTGGTTTTGCATGGGACACTTTTTTTTTCCACCATTTTTCTTAGAATCTAAAGTTCATCCATTAAAAAAGACGAACTTGAATTTTTCTAATAATCTCCATTCTTTTATGATTGGGCACCATAACCATGTTCTCCACATTGGGATACATGATATTAAAGCTTTAATTTGTCATGAAAAGCTTTTCTTTTCACTATTTTCTATAGAATCAAAGTTTATCGATCAAATAAGACAAACTTGGATTTTCTAAATAATCTCTATTACTTTCATGATTGGGCACTACAATCATATTCTACTCATTAGGATATATGATATTGATGTTTTGGCTTGCCATGAAAAGCTTTTCTTTCTCTCATTTTCCTTGGAGTCAAAGTTCATTCGTCCAATGAGACAAACATGGATTCTCGTAACAATCTCTATTATTTTTGTGGTTAGGCACCATAAACATGTTCTATTCATTAGGATACACATTATTGATGCTTTGGTTTTGCGTGGAATGTTTTTCTATCCACCTTTTTACATAGAACCAATGTTCATCCATCAAATAAGATAAACTTGGATTCTCGTAATAATCTCTATTATTTTCATGGTTGGGTACCACAGACAAGTTTTACTCATTGGGATATATGATATTGATGTTTTGGTTTGGCAAGAAAAGCTTTTCTTTCCCTTATTTGCCTTACAGTTAAATTTAATCCATCTAGTAAGACAAACTTTGATTCTTGTGATAATCTCTACTTTTTTCATGGTGGACACTATAAACAAGTTATATTCGTTGGGATACACGATATTAATGCTTTGGCTTGTCATGAAAAGCTCTTCTTTCCACCATTTTCCATAGAATCAATGTTCATCCATAAAAAAGGACAAACTTGGATTCTAGTAATAATCTCTATTACTTTCATCATTAGGCACCTAAAACACGTTTTACTCATTGGGATACATGATATTGGTGAGTTTAGTTTAGCATGAATTCCTTTACTTTCCACCATTTTTCATAGAATAAAAGTTCTTTTACTAAATGAGACAAACTTAGATTGTCAAAATAAGCTTTATTCTTTTTTTGATTTGGCACTATAATCATGTTTTGCTCTTTGGGATACACTTTACTAATGCTTTGGTTTGTCATGAAAAGTTTTTCTTTCCACTATTTTCCATAGAGTAAATGTTCATCCATCAAATGAGACAAGCTTGGATTCTCATAGTAATCTCCATTTTTTTCTTAATTGAGGAGCATAAATAGTTCTCCTCTTTGGGATACGTGATATTGATGATTTGGCTTGGCATGAAATGTTTTTCTTTCCAATATTTTCCTTTGAACCAAAGTTCGCATGTCAAATGACACAGACATGGATTCTAACAATAATCTCCATTCTCTTTGCGATTAGCCAAGATAAACATATTCTCCTCATTGGGATACTTAATATTGATGCTTTGGTTTGGCATGAAAAACTTTTCTTTCTACTATTTTTCTTAGAATCAAAGTTCATCTGTCAAATAAGACAAACTTTGATTCTTAAAATAATCTCTATTTTTTTGTGATTTGGCACTATAACCATTTCTCCTTCTTGGGATACATGATATTGATTTCTTGGTTTATCATGAAAGGTTTTTCTTTCCACTATTTTCCATAAAGTTAATGTTCATCTGTCGAATGAGACAAGCTTGACTTTTCATAGTAATATCCATTATTTTCCTGATTAGGGAGCATAAACATGTTCTTCTCTTTTGATACATGATATTGATTCTTTGGTTTGCATGAAATGCTTTTTTTTCCATTATTTTCCTTTGAATCAAAAATCATGCATCAAATGACACAAACTTGGATTCTAATAATAATCTCCATTCTTTTCGTGATTAGGCAAGATAAAAATGTTCTCTTCATTGGGATACATGATATTGATGCTTTGGTTTAGCATTAGATGCTTTTTTTTCCAATATTTTCCTTAGATCAAAGTTTATTTGTCAAATGAGACAAATTTGGATTTTCTTAATAATCACCATTGTTTTCATGGTTAGGCACTATAACCATATTCTACTTATCGGGGTGAATAATATTTATGCTATGGTTTGTCATGAAATTTCTTTTTGTCACTATTTACCAATGAATCAATGTTTATTCATTAAATAAGACAAACTTGGATTCTTGTAATAATCTCCATTATTTTCATGATTGGGCACTATAACCACATTCTTTTAAATGGGATACATGATATTGATGCTCTAGTTTGGTAAGAAAAGCTTTTCCTTTGACCATTTTCTTTATAGTCAAAATTCATTTGCCAATGAGACTAACTTGGATTCTTGCAGTAATGTCGATGTTTTCATGATTGGGGCCATGAACATGTTCTTTTCAATAGGATACACGATTTTGATATTTTGATTTAGCATAAAATGTTTTTCCTTCCACCATTTTTGCTAGAATCTAAGTTTATCTGCCAAATGAGAGAAATTGGATCCCCTAATATCTATCCCCATTCTTTTTGGGATTGGGCATTATAATCACATTCCTTTCATTGGGATACATGATATATTAATGCTTTAATCTGTCACGAAAAGCTTCTCTTACCACCATTTTTCATAGAATTAATGTTTGTCTATCAAATGAGACAAACTTGGATTCTCATAATAATCTCCATTACTTTCATGATTAGGCACCATAAATATATTTTACTGATTAGGATACACGACATTAATGTTTTGGCTTGGCATGAAAAGTTTTTCTTTCCTCCATTTTCCTTTAAGTCAAAGTTTATCCATCCAAAGAGACAAACTTCAATTCTCACAATAATTTCCACTATTTTCGTCTTTGGGTTCCACAGACATGCTCTATTCATTGGGATACATGATGCTTTGGTTTAGCAAGAAGTGTTTTTCTTTCTAGCATTTTCCTTAGAACCAGTATTCATCCATTAAATAAGATAAAGTTGGATTCTTAAATTATCTATTTTTTTTTCGTGATTTTGCACTGTAACCATGTTTTCCTCTTTGGGATACATGATATTGATGCTTTGGTCATCATGAAATGTTTTTCTTTCCACCATTTTACAAAAAATTAATGTTTATCAATTAAAAGAGACAAACTTGGATTCTTTTAGTAATCACCATTACTTTCATGGTTGGGTAGCGTAAACATGTTCTCATTGGGATACAAAATTTTGATGCTTTGGTTTGGCAAGAAAAGCTTTTTTTCCACCATTTTCCTTAGAGTCAAAGTTCATATGCCCAATGAGGCAAACTTGGATTCTTGCAATAATCTCCACTATTTTTATGATTGGGGTCATGACCATATTCTCTTTAATAGGATATATGTTATTGATGCTTTCGTTTAGCATTCAATGCTTTTCTTTCCATCATTTTTCTTAGATTAAAGTCCATCTATCGAATAAGACAAACTTGCATTCTAGTAATAATCTCCATTCCTTTCATGATTAGGTACTATAACCACATTATCTTCATTGACATACATGATATTGATGCTTTGGCTTGTCATTAAAAGCTTTCTCTCCATCATTTTGCATAGAATTAATCTTCATCTATCAAATTAGGCAAACTTAGATTATCATAATAATCTCTATACTTTCATTATGGGGCACCATAAACACATTTTACTCATTGGGATACATGATTTTGATGCTTTAGTTTGGCAAGAAAAGTTTTTCTTTTCCCTATTTTTCTTAGGGTCAAAGTTTATTTGTCTAATGGGACAAACAAGGATTTTTGCAGTAATCTACACTCTTTTTCTAGTTAGGCACCATAAACATGTTCTATTCATTAGGATACGTGATATTGATGCTTTGGTTTGACATCAAACTTTTTTTCCATCATTTTGCTTAAAACTAAAGTTCATCCGTTAAATGCAACAAACTTAATTCTTAAAATAATCTCTATTCTTTTTATGATTTGGCATTATAACCACATTCTCCTCTTTAGGATGCACAATATTGATGCTTTGGTTTGTCATGAAATGTTTTCTTACCATAATTACATAGAATTAATGTTAGTCCATCAAATGAGACAACGTTGGATTTTCATAGTAATCTCTATTATTTTCTTGGTTACCCTATGAAAGCACATTCACCTCATTAGGATATATGATGTTGACACTTTATTTGGCATGAAATGCTTTCTTTACACCATTTCTCCACAAAATCAATGTTCATCTATCAAATGAGACAAACTTGGATTCTTGTAATAATCTTTGTTACTATCATGGCTAGGCACTATAAACACCTTCTACTCGTTAGGGTGCCCTATATAGATGCTTTGATTTGGCAAGAGAAGCTTTCCTTTCAACCATTTTCCCTAGAGTCAAAGTACTTTTATCTAATAAGGCAAACTTTGATTCCCACAATAATCTCCACTTTTGTCATGGGTAAGCACCATAAACATGTTCCACTCATTAGGATACGCAATATTGATGCTTTGATTTGTCATGAAATGTTTTTCTCTCCATCATATTCCTTAGAATAAAAGTAAATCCATCAAATAAAACAACTTGCATTCTCAAAATAATCTTTACTCTTTTTGAGATTTGGCACTACAACCATGTTTCCCTTTTTGTCATACACGATATTGATAATTTGGTTTGTCATAAAATGTTTTTCTATCCCCTATTTTCCATAGAGTCAATAAAATAAGACAAACTTGGATTCTCTTAATAATCTCTATTCTTTTTGCAATAAGGCACCATAATCATGTTTTTTTCAATGCGATACATGATATTAATGCTTTGATTTGTCATGAAAACCTTTTTTCCTCAACATTTTCCATTGAATCAATATTTGATGGTCAAATGAGACAAACTTGGATTCTCATAGTAATCTTTGTTACTTTCATGATTGGGCATCATAAACATGTTCTACTCATTGGGACACACATATCAGTGCTTTGGTTTGGCAAGAAAAACTTTTTTTTCCTACATTTTCCTTAGAATCAAGGTTCATCCATCCAATGAAACCAACATGGATTCTCATATTACTCCATGCCTTCCATGGTTAGGCACTGTAAACATGTTCTATTCATTGAGATACACGATATTGATGCTTTGGTTTGGCATGAAATGATTTTTTTTCCATTATTTTCCTTTGAACCAAAGTTCATCTATTAAATGAGATAAACTTAGATTCTCGAAGTTCTCCATTGTCTCATGATTTCAGACTATAACCATATTCCCCTTTAGGGGATACACAATATTGATGCTTTAATTCAATAAGAAATGCTTTTCTTTCCACTTTTTTCCTTAGAGTCAAAGTTCATATGTCCAATGAGACAAACTTGGATTCTCATAATAATCTCGATTCTTTTTAGGGTAGGGTGCCATAAACATGTTCCATTCATTGGAATGCATGATATTGATGCTTTGGTTTGACATGAAATGCTTCTCTTTATACCATTTTCCCTAGAACCAAAGTCCATCAATTAAACAAGACAAAGTTGGATTCTCAAAATAATCTTCATTCTTTTTATGATTTGGCACTGTAACCACGTTCTCCTCTTTGGGATACATGATATTGATGCTTTGGCCTATCATGAAAAGTTTTCTTTCCACTATTATCTATGAATCAATGTTTATTCATCTAATGAGATAAACTTCTAATCTTCATTGTTTACAAGATTGGCCAACTTAAACATGTTCTACTTATTGGGAACACAATTTTGATGCTTTGGATTAGCAATAAAAGCTTTTTTTCCACCACTTTCCTTAGAGTCAAAGTTCATCCGTCCAATAAGACAAACTTGGATTCTCAAAATAATATTCATTATTGTTGTGATAGGCACCATAAACACGTTATCTTTAACAAGATATCTTATATTGATGCTTTGGTTTGGCATGACATGCTTTTCTTTCCACCATTTTCCTTAGAACCAAAGTTTGTCTATCCTATGAGACAAACTTGAACTCTCGCAACAATCTCCACTCTTTTCATGGTTAGGCACCATAAACATGTTCTCTTCATTAGGATACATGATATTGATGCTTTGGTTTAGTATTAAATGCTTTTCTTTCCACCATTTTCCTTAAAACCAAAGTTCATCCATTAAATAAGATAAACTTGGATTCTTGAAATAATCTCCATTCTTTTGGCATCCGTTTAATAAGACAAACTTGGATTCTCAAAAAAATCTCCATTCTTTTTATGGTTTGACACTATAATCACATTCTCCATATTAGGATACATGATATTGATTCCCCATAAAAAGCTTTTCTTTCTAACATTTTCAAATCAATGTTGGTTCGTAAAATGAGACTAACTTGGATTCTCATAATAGTCTCCATTACATTCATGATCAGGCACCATACATGTTATACTCTTTGAGAATCACGATATTGATGCTTTGGTTTAGCAAGAAAAACTTTTTTTTTACCATTTTCCTTATGGTCAAAGTTTATCTGTCCAATGAGACAAACTTGGATTCTTGAAACAATCTCCTCTCTTTTCATGGTTAGGTGCCGTAAACATGCTCTTTTCATTGGGATACATAATATTGATGCTTTGGTTTGGCATGGAACACTTTTTCTTCCTCCATTTTCCTTAGAACCAAAGTTCATCTATTCAATGAGACAAACTTGGATTCTTGAAATAATCTCAATTCTTTTCATGATTTGGCACTATAACCATGATCTCTTCTCTAGGATACATGATATTAATGCTTTGGTTCATATGAAGAATTTTTTACTCTACTCCATTTTCCATAGAGTCAATGTTCATCCATTAAATGGCATAAGCTTGGATTCTCATAGTAATCTCCATTATTTTCATGAGTTGGGAGCGTAAACATATTCTTCTTTTTGGGATACAGGATTTAGTTTGGCATGAAACACTTTTCTTTCGATCATTTTCCTCTGAATCAAAATTGGTCCATCAAATAAGGCAAACTTAGATTTTCATAATAATTTGCATTCTTTTCATGATATAACCCTAATCTCTTCATAGGGATATGTGATATTGCTGCTTTGGTTTAGCTTGAAAATCTTTTTTTCCCTCTATTTTTCTTAAAGTCAAAGTTCATTCTTCAAATGACATAAACTTGGACTCTAATAATAATCTCTATAATTTTCGTGATTAGGCAAGATAAAGATATTATTCTCCTTGGGATACATGATACCGATGCTTTCGTATGCCATGAAACGCTTTTCCTTCCATTATTTTCCTTATTATGAAAGTTCATCCATCAAATGAGACAAACTTGGATTCTCTTAATAATTGCCATTTTTTTGTGATTAAGCATTATAACCACATTCTCTTTACCAAGATGCATGACATTGATGCTTTGGTTTACCATGAAAAGCTCTTTTTCCACTATTTTTCATTAAATGAATGTTCATCCATCAAATGAGACAAATTTAGGTTCTTATAATAATCTCTATTATTTTCATGATTGACAACATAACCGTGTTTTACTTAATGGGGTACACGATATTGATCATTTGGTTTGACAAGAAAAACTTTTCCTTTCACCATTTTCCTTAGAGTCAATGTTCATCTGTGCAATGAGACAAACTTGGGTTCTCATAATAGCCTCCATTATTTTCATGATTAAGCCTATCAATACGTTCTCTTCAATTTGATATATGATGTTGACGCTTTGGTTTCTTCCACCATTTTCCCTAGAATCAAAGTTCATCCATCAGTGAGATAAACTTGGATTCTCGTTATAGTCTTCATTCTTTTCATGATATAACCATAATCAAGCCCTTGGGATACATGATATTATTACTATGGTTTGGCATGAAAAGCTTTTCTTTCCATCATTTTCTTAAAGTTTAAGTTCACTTATCCAATGAGTCAAGTTTGGGTTCTAATAACAATCTCCGTTCTTTTTATGATTGGGCATGATAAACATTTGTCCTTATTGGGGTGCACTATATTGATCCTTTGGTTTGGAATGAAACGCTTTTGTTTCCACCATTTTCCTTAGAATGTAAGTTCACCTATCAAATGAGCAAACTTGGATTATCATAGTAACCTCCATTCTTTTAATGATTGGGCACTATAACCATGTTCTCCTTATTGGGATAAACGATATTGATGCAATGAAAAGGTTTTTTTCCACCATTTTCCATCGAATCAGTGTTTGTCTGTCAAACAAGATAAACTTGTATTCTTATAACAATCTCCTTTACATTCATGATTGGGCATAACAAACATGTTTTACTCATTGGCATATCAAACATGTTTTACTCATTGGCATATATGTTTGATGCTTTGGTTTGGCAAGAAAAGCTTCTCTTTCCCCTTTTTTTTTTTAGAGTCAAAGTCCATCCATCTAATGAGATAAACTTGGATTCTAACAATAATCTCCCCTCTTTTCATGGTTGGGAGCAATAAACTTGATCTATTCATTGGGATACATGATAATGATGCTTTGGTGTGGCATGAAAAGCTTTTTTTTCCAATATTTTCTCTAAAACCAAAGTTTTCCATTAAATAGGATAAACTTGGATTCTCATGATAATCTCTATTTTTTTTATGATTGGGCATTATAACCATGTTCTTGTCATTGGTATACATGATATTGATGCTTTGGTTTCTCATGAAAAGCTTTTTTTCCACCATTTTCCATAAAATCGTTGTTTATTCATCGAATGAGACAAGTTCTACTCATAATAATCTCCATTACTTTTGTGATTGGGTACCCTAAGCATGTTCTACTCATTAGAATGCACAATATTAATGCCTTTGTGCGGCATGAAATGCTTTACTTTTCACCATTTTACTTAGAATAAAACTTTACTCGTCAACTGAGACAAACTTCAATTCTAAAAATAATCTCTGTTCTTTTCGTGATTTGGCACTATAACCATGTTCTCCTTTTGGAATACATTATATTAATGCTTTGGTTTGTCATGAAAAGTTTTTCTTCCCACCAATTTTCGTAGAGTCAATGTTTATCCATCAAATGAGACTAACTTGGATTTCATAGTAATCTTTATTATTTTCATGATTAGGGAGCATAAACATGTTCTCCTCTTTAGGATACACAATATTGATTGGTTTGGCAGGAAAATCTTTTTTTCCACCATTTTCTCTATAACCAAAGTTTGTCCGTTAAATTAGACAAACTCAGATTTTCATAATAATCTTCACTCTTTTCATGACATAATCTTAATCTCCTCATTGAGATACATGGCATTGCTAATTTGGTTTCGCATGAAAATATTCTCTTCCCTCCATTTCAAGTGTTAGAAAGGATCAGGGACAATGCCTCCAAGCTAGATTTGCCAAATAGCTATGGTAATGTGAAGGCTACCATTAATGTTGTTGATTTATTTTTGTATGATGTAGGTGATTCGAGGATGAATCCTTTTGAAAAGGGAGAGAATGATGGAGATCAACTTGCATAAACACCCATTTCGAGCTATTTTTCTTATCCTTTGCAAAGATTGGAGGTCCAATAACTAGGGCAAAGACTAAGTGCATGAAGTAAGCTTTTCAAGGATTAATCATGAAAATGCACGCAAAGGAGGCTGCTCAAGATGAATTAGATGTATTGCCAAGATTTATCATTTTTCTACATTGTTTTGAGGCTGAAAAAGGTGAAGAATAAAGCTTGAAGCCCAATTCGCATGTCCAAGATGAATAAAGCCTAATTTGCATGTATTTATGGCCCAATAATTTAGGATTTTAGATTTCTAATTTTTTTGAATAAGAATTTGACTTTTCAATTTTAATTTGTCTAGATAATTTCTAATCATATTGCGATGAGTAGTAGACTTTATTCTTATTGATTAGAATTGTATTTAGAATTTTAACTTGTTTAAATAAATCCTAATCAATTAGGATAAGGAATAGACTTTTCTTACTAATTAGGATTATCCTTATTTAGTTAGGACTCTACAGATTTGAAGCCTATACAAGGCTGTCTTATTCTAATAATTCAGCAAATTTGAATAGAAAAAAAATCTTAAGAGTTTCTTCACTTTGTGAGAACTTCTTTTTTGTTCTTTAAACAAGAACTCAAATTGATCTTACCAAGGTAACTTGTGGCGATCAAGATTCTTATAACTTTGGTTCTAATTAGCAAGTCTGATTAGGGTCAAGTTCTCTTTACTTGATTTTTAAGATGATCATAGGGCTCTAATTCCATCCAATTGGATTTTAGGTTGTGCTCTCATCCAAAGTTTCACGTTATTTGGCATCAGAGCTTTAGTTCTTGAAAGTCAAGTGTAATCTATATTTTAATCTCATAAATTCATTATACTTCTATTATATTTAGTGCTATCCATCATCGATAAGAAAAAACAAAAAAAAAGTGTTCTAGTGTGCTAACCCTTTGCTGTTCATCATCTATTAAAAAACTAAAAAAAGTGTTTCAGCATTCTAACCCTTTTCCATCTCAAAAAGGATTGTTATTACAGCTTCATATTTATATTTTCCAAAGAATTCCTTTCCCCCTTGTTGATTTCTTTTCCTTTGATATTTCTTGTAAATTCATTTCCTTTCATATTTCTTATTAATTTCACTTCCTTGATCTTTCTTATTGATCTTATTAATCAAAGTTATAATAACTTTAAAGTTTTTTTTAAAGCGCTTGTAATGGGAAATTGAAAGGTAAAAGGCAAGAGAGGTGAGAATATCATTAAGAAAAGCCAAAATTAAGTGAAACACGACTGGTTAAGTAATTAATCTCAAGTAAGGGAGTGTGTGAGGAAAACCAACCTATTTTTATTCCAAAAAATTTTGTAGGTTTAAAACATGAGTAGTGTAGGAGATCATGCTAAATTGATATCAAGTTGTTTGTAAAGGCTATCCAAGACCAGTTTAAGCTTTTAAACATAAGGTTAGATAATTTAAAGTCCCAATGCAATACTAGATCCTCTAGAAAAACAAAAGGTCGAAGAGGAAAAAGAGGAAGAGGATTCTTATTATTACAAGAGTAATTCTAGAAAAGGTAAAAAGGAAGTTTCAAAATGAAATAGCAATTTAGGTAGTATTAAGGTGAAAGTTCCTATCTTTCAAAGGAAAAATGACTTTGAATTATACTTAGAGTGAGAAAGAAAGCCAAAACATGTTTTTGATTGTTATAATTTCTTTAAGAAGAAGAAAGTTTAACTAGCAACAGTTAAGTTCATGGATTATATTAGTATTTGGTCAGATCAGTTTTTGATTAATAAGTGTAGGTATGGTGAGAGACCTATTCGATCATGGGAAAAAATGAAGGTAGTGATGAGAAAAAGGTTCATACCGAACCATTACTAGGGGGACTTGTATAGAAAGTTGCAAGGGCTGACTTAAGGATCCATGAATGTAGAGGATTACTACAAAGAGATAAAGATGGCCATGATTAGGGCCAATATAAAGGAATATTGTGAGGCAACTATGGCTAGATTCATTGGTGGTTTGAATAAAGAGGTAGCTAATATGGTGGAATTGCATCATTATGTAGAGATAAAGGAATTGTTGTATAAAGCTATCAAAGTGGGAAAGTAATCAAAGCCTAATGGCACTTCCAACTGTAATTCAGCTTTTTAGCTCTTTATGGAAGTCAAATTAGAAGAACAACAAAGCAGGCTCAAAACTTTAAAAAGATGCAAGGGTAAAGGATTCGATTACTATTTTCAAAGGTAAAACCAAAACTAAATCATCTTCTAAATCACGTGATGTTAAGTGTTTTAGGTGTTAAGGGTTTAGGCTTGTTGCTTCTCAATGTCCTGATAAAAGGACTATGATCGTTATAGATAATGAACATAGAGAGCGTAAGTTCAAATAATGATAAAATGCCACCATTGGAGGATTACAGTGATGTTGGCATTGAAAAACTTGAGCATGAATATATGCTTATTACTAGGTGCACTCTTAACATACAACCTAAGGAAGATAGTGATGAGGTACAGGGGAGATGATGCGCCACATCATGGTTAGCCTAGGTTAGCAGGCCCAATAGAGAAGGAGTTTGAGTATATAGAACCAATCACATGAATCAAGGGCTAAAATAGTAAACTTGATGTATTATGTGCTCGATAAAAAAGATCCTAAAAGATTCTAGAAGTTTTCTTGAGCAAGAAAGTTAGCAACATGCAAATTAGGAAATTTCTACTGTACAGATCATTACTTAATTCCCAAGCCTTTATGTTTTTTTAAGAAGGTTTTAATTTTTTAGCTTGTAAGGAAATTAATTCCATTGACTATTTTACTTTTTTAGCAAGCAATGCCTTAATTATTTAGGATTTAGTTTCCTTTCTTGTAAAGAACTTTGGCCTAATCCTCTACTATAAATAAGAGACCTTATGCTTGTTTATGGGACATTTAAAGTTGATCAATAAAGTAGCTGATTATTTTCAGTTCTTTTCTCTTATCCAAATCTTCTTGGTGGTGAGTTTGTAAGACTTATCTTTTAGATTTCTTATCCCTAAAAGTGGTGTCCAACCCTTGTATTCATTGTGGCGAGGATTCTTATCAATCAATCAAGGTTTATGCTTTCCATCCTTCCAACTTTCAAATTTCAAATTTTATTTTCTTTTGTTTTCATTTTGAACCATTAAAGACCCATTTCCATTGAGTTTTATTTTTATAATGCTTATCAATATGGTTGAAGAATTGCATTATTTTTGTGTGTTTTTTAAAATTGATTTAAGGAATGGCTATTATTAAATTCGCATGAAAGAAGGTGTTGAATGGAAAATTACTTTTAAGACAAAATTTGGTTTATATGAGTGGTTAGTGATGTCATTTGGTTTAACTAATGCACCAAGCACCTTTATGAGATTGATGAATCATGCTTTGCATTCTTTCATTAGGAAATTTGTTATGGTTTACTTTGAAGATATTTTAGTATACAATAAAATTTGGATGATCATGTTAAACATTTGCATGTTATTTTTAGTGCTTTAAAGAAGATCAATTGTATGCAAATCTAAAGAAATATGCATTTTGTATGGAATCTATTGGTTTTTCTTGGTTTTATTATGAGTTTGCATGGAATAAATGTAGATAAAGATAAGGTTAGTGCAATTAAGGACTAGCCAACACCTAAGAATGTGAATGAGGTAAGGAGTTTTCATGGTTTAGTAAGCTTTTATAGAATGTTTGTGAAAGACTTTTGTTTTGTTGTAGCACCTTTAAATGAACTTGTTTAAAAAAAAGTTGTGTTTAAGTGGGATGATATGCATGAGAAAGCTTTTAATACTTTTAAGGATAAGTTAATGCATCTTTTCTATGTTTGCCTAGTTTTGATAAAGTTTTTTAGGGTGAATGTGATGCATTTAGAATTGGAATCGGAGCTATTTTAATGCAGGATTCCAAATTGATTGCTTATTTTAGTGAAGAACTTAGCGGGGTAGCATTAAACTATCCTACCTATGACAAAGAGCTATATGCATTAGTGAGAACTCTACAAACATGGCACACTATTTATTAGCCAAAGAAATTCATAATCCATTTGATCATAAGAGCTTGAAGTGCTCGAAATCCTAAGGTAAGCTTAATAAGAAGCATGCCCAATGGTTAGAGTTTATTGAGACATTTCCTTATGTGATTAAGTACAAAAGTGGAAAGGAAAATGTTGTAGCCGATGCATTATTTAGAAGGTATCCATCGCTTACTTGTTACAAACTAACTTGGTTTTAAGTTTATAAAACATTTGTATATTAATGATGTTAATTTCAGCCAAATATGGAATATATGTTCTAAGTTCGCAAATGGTAAATATTATAGGCATGATGTATTCTTGTTTAAGAAAGATAAATTGTGTGTGCCTATATGGTCTTTGTGTGAAATACTAGTTAGAGAGACTCATGAAGGTGTTCTAATAGGGCATTTTGGTGTGCAAAATACCTTAGATGTATTGCATGAACATTTTTATTGGCCTAACATGAAACATGATATGCAATTTGTTTGTGATAAGTGTATCGCATGTAAACAAGCAAAACCTAAAGTAATACCGCATAGTTTATATGCACATTTACCTATCCCAAATCAACCATGGATGGATATATCTATGGATTTTGTATTGGGGTTGCCTGGGTCTCAAATTGGTAAGGATAGCATATTTGTTGTTGTTGTAGACAGGTTTAGGAAGATGGCACATTTTATTACATGTTCTAGATGCAACACATATTGCTGAGTTGTTTTTTAAAGAAATAGTATGTTTGCTGGATTGCCTAGAACAATACTAAGTGATAGCGATGTTAAGTTCTTAAGTCATTTTTGGTGTACTTTGTGGAATAAGTTAGGAAAATAGGACACTTACTACTTTGCTATGTGCTATCATTCAAAAGAACTTAAAACAATGGAAGAGATGTTTGCTACATATTGAGTTTGTTTATAAGATAACTATTCATTCTTCTACTTCTTATTTTCCTTTTGAAGTTGTGTATGGCTTTAATCCTTAACTCCTTTGTAGGTCTTACCTTTATCTACTAATGAACATGCTAATTTGGATGGCATGCATAAGGCAAATTTTGTATGGTATGCTAATAGGGATTTTCATGCCAAGGTTTAAGCTAACATAAACAAGAAAAATGAGCAATGCGCACGGCAAGCCAATAAAGAGGGTATTAAGGTCATTTTTAAACTTGGGGATTGGGTTTGGGTTACTTGCATCAAGAAAGGTTTCTCGTTCAAAGGAAATCTAAATTGTAGCCTAGAAGAGATGGACCTTTTCAATGGCAATGCCTACTACTTAGATTTAACAAACAACAATGGTGATGTGAGTGCTACCTTAAATGTTGCTGGTTTATCTTTGCATGATGTCGGTGATTTGAGGATGAATCCTTTTAAGAGGGAGGGAATGATAGAGATCAACTTGCACAAACAACTATTTCTAGCCATTCTAATGACCCTTTATAAAGAAACAGAGGTCTAATGACAAGGGCAAAGACTAAATGCATAAAGCAAGCTTTGTAAGGATTTATCACGAAAATGTAGGCAAATAAGGCTATTCAAGATAAATAATATGCATTTCCAAGATTGATCACTTTTATACATTGTGTTAAGGCTAAAAAAGGTGAAGAATAAAGCTTGTAGCCCAATTCGCATGTTCAAGATGAATGGAGCCCAATTGCATGTATTCAAGGGCCTAATAGAAATATTAGTTTAGGAATTTAGATTTTTTATTTTTTCATGAAAGAATTTGACTCTTCAATTTTAATTTGTTTAGATAATTCCTAATCAAATAATGATAAGGAGCAGACTTCATACTTATGGATTACTATTGGGATTATGTTTAGGAAGTTAAGTTGTCTAGATAATTCTAATCAGATAATGAAAAGGAATAGAATTTATACTATTAGGACTATGATTAGAATTGTCCTTGTTTAGTAAGGACTACATATTTTAGGCCTACATAAAGCTGTCTTAGTCACATAATTCTGTAGATTGGAGTAAAAATAATTTCTTAAAACTTTCTCCACTTTGTGAAAACCTCTTCTTTATTCTTTGAAAGAACTCAAATTAATCTTATCAATGTAATTTGTGGCAATCAAGATTCTTGTAACTCTGGTTCTGATTAGCAAGTTTGATTAGGGTCATTTTCTCTTTGCTTGATTTTTAAGATGATCCTAGGGGCTTAACTCTATCGAATAGGGTTTTAAGTTGTGTTTTTAGCCTAAGATTTACATTGTTTTATACTTGGGCACTATAAACACTTTTTCCACATTAGGATACATGATATTGATGCTTTGTTTTGGAAAGAAATGCTTTCTTTCTACCATTTTCCTTAGAATCAATGTTCATCCATCAAATAAGACACATTTGGATTCTTGTAAATCTATATTCTTTTCATGATTGGGCACCATAAACAAATTCTTCTTATTGGTATACATGATACTGATGCTTTGGTTTGGCGAGAAAAGCTTTTCATTTCATTGTTTTCCTTAGAGTCAAAGTTCATCCATCAAATGAGATAAACTTGGATTTTCATGATAATCTCCATTCTTTTCATGATTGGGCACTACAAGCATGTTCTCCTCATTAGGATACATAATATTAATGCTTTTGTTTGGTGAGAAAAGCTTTTTCCCTTTTTTTTCACAAAGTTAAATTTTATCCATCAAATGAGGCAAACTTGGATTCTCATAATAATCTTCATTCATTTCTTGATTGGGCACCATAAAGACGTTCTCATCATTAGGATACACAATATTGATACTTTGGTTTGACAAGAGAAGCTATTCTTTTGACCATTTTCCTTAGCATCAAAGTTCATTTGTCGGATAAGACAAACTTGGATTCTTGTAGTAATCTCCATTTTTTTCATGGTTAGCCAGTATAAACATGTTTTCCTCATTGGGATACATGATACAAATGTTCTAATTTGCCATGAAAAACTTTTCTTTTCACTATTTTCCATAGAATCAAAGTTTGTCCAACAGATAAGACAAACTTGGATTCTCATAATAATCTTCATTATTTTCATGATTAGGAAACATAAACACATTCTACTCATTAGGATACATATTACTGATTCTTTGGTTTGGCATGGATTGCTTTCCATGCCAACATTTTTCTTAGAATCAAAGTTCATCCATCAAATGTGGCAAACTTGGATTCTCGTAATAATCTCCATTATTTTCGTCATTGAGCTCTATAAACACATTATGCTCTTTGGGATAAACGATATTGATGCTTTGTTTTAGCAAGAAATGTTTTTCTCTCCTCCATTTTCCTTGGAATCAAAGTTCATCCATCAAATGAGACAAACCTAGATTCTTGTAATAATTTATGTTCTTTTCATGATTAGGCATTGAAAATATGTTCCCCTCATTGGGATACATGATATTAATGCTTTGGTTTGGTAAGAAAAGCTTTTCTTGCCACCATTTCCTTAGAGTGAATTTTTTTTGTCAAATAAGGCAAACTTGGATTTTCTAATAATCTCTAATCTTTTTAGGGTTGGAAACTTCAAGCACATTTTCTTTATGGGCATACATGATATTAATGCTTTGTTTTGGCAAGGAACACTTTTCTTTCCATTATTTGCCTTTGAATCAAAGTTCGTTTATCAAATGAGACAAACTTGTGTTCTTATAACAATATCCATTCTTTTTAGATTGGGCACTAAAACCACATTGTCCTAATTGGATACAAGATATTGATGCTTTGGTTTGTCATGAAAAACTATTCTTTCCACCATTTTCCAATGAATCAAAGTTCATCTGTCAAATGGGATAAACTTTGATTTTCATAACAATCTCTATTCTTTTCATTATTAGAAGCAATAAACACATTTCCCTCATTTGGCTGCAAGATATTAATGCTTTGGTTTGGGAAGAAAACTTTATCTTTCTATTATTTTCCTTAGAATCAATGTTTGTTAGTCAAATGGGATAAACATGGATTCTCATAATAATCTTCATTCCTTTTGTAGTTGGGCTTTATAAACACATTCTCATAACTGGGATTGATGATATCAATGCTTTGTTTTGGCAGGAAGAGTTTTTCTTTCCACCATTTTCCTTAGCTTAAAATTCATTGTTAAAATAGACAAACTTTGTTTCTTGTACTAATCTCTATTTTTTTCATGATTGGGACCATAAACACATTCTACTCATTGGGATACATGATGTCAATCATTGGTTTGGCATGGAACACTTTTCTTTATGCCATTTTTGTTAAAATCAAAGTTTGTTTGTCAAATGGGACAAACTTGGATTCTCACAATAATCTTCACTCTTTTTGTCATTTGGCACCAAAAAGACGTCCTCCTCACTTGGATACATCATATTGATGCTTTGGTTTTGAGAGAAAAGTGTTTTTTTCCATAATTCCTGAAAGTCAAAGTTCATCCATGCAATGAGATAAACTTAGATTCTTGTAATAATCTCCACTCTTTTCATAGTTAGCACCATAAACATGTTTTTCGTATTTGAATACGATATTAATGCTTTGGTTTGGTAGGAAAGGCTTTTTTTTCCACCATTTTCCTTAGAGTCAAAGTTCATCTGTCCAATGTGAAAAACTTGGATTCTTGTAATAATCTCTATTCTTTTTGTGATTGGGCACTATAAACATATTCTCTTGATTGGGATACACGATACTAATGATTTGGTTTGGCAAGAAAAGCTTTTCTTTCCTCCCATTTCCTAAAGGTTAAAATTTGTTTGTCCAATGAGACAAACTTGGATTCTCATAGTAATCTCCATTCTTTACATTAGTGGGCACCATAAAAGCATTGTCCTCATTAGCATACATGATATTGTTGCTTTGGCATGAAACATTCTTTTTTCCACCATTTTTCATAGAATCATAATTCGTCAAGCAAATGAGACAAACATGGATTCTTGTGATAATCTCTATTCTTCTCGTTGTTGGGCAGTATAATCACAATATCCTTATTGGGTTACACAATAATGATGCTTTGGTTTGTCATCAAAAGCTTTTATTTCCATCATTTTCCATAGAATTATTGTTCATCCTTCAAATAAGACACAATTGGATTTTCATAACAATTTTTGTTCTTTTCTCTAATTAAGCACCATAAACACGTTCTCCTCATTAGGATGCATGATCATTATGCTTTGGTTTGGCAAGAAAAGCTGTTCTTTCCACCATTTTACTTGGAGTCAAAATCATTCATCAAATAAGACAAACTTAGATTCCCTTATTAATCTCCTTTCTTATCATGATTAGGCACTATAACTACATCCTCTTCACTAGGATACAAGATATTGATGCTTTGGTTTGGCAAGAAAAGCTATTTTTTTTTCCATTTTTCTTAGAGTCAAAGTTCATTCATCAAATGTGTCAAACTTGGATTCTAGTAATAATCTCCATTCTTTCAATGGTTAGGCACTGTAAACACATTCTCTTTATTAGGTTACATGATATTGATGCTTTTTTTTGTCAAGAAATGCTTTCCTTTCCACTAGTTTTGCCAAAATCAAAATTTCATCCATCAAATGAGACAAATATGGATTCTCATAGCAATCTCCATTCTTGTCATGACTAGGCATCATAACCATGTTCTCCTCATTAGAATACGCGATATTGGTCCTTTACTTTGGTAACAAAATCTTTTTTTTCCACCATCTTTAGAGTTAGAGTTCATTCGTCTAATGAGACAAACTTTTATTTTTGTAATAATCTCCATTCTTTCCCCAATTGGGCACCATAAACACATTTTCTTCATTAAGATACATAATATTATGCTTTGGTTTGGCATGCAATGCTTTGCTTTCCACCATTTTCCTTAGAGTTAAAGTTTATCTGTCAAATAAAACAGACTTGTATTCTCATAATAATCTCCATTCTTTCTGTGATTGGGCACCACAAACACATTTTCCTCAATGGACACATGATATTGATGCTTTAGTTTGGCATGAAAGCTTTTCTTTCTATAATTCTTCATAGAGTCAAAGTTCATCTGTCGAATGAAGCAAACTTGGATTCTCTCAATAATCTCCATTCTATTCGAGATTGGGTGCCATAAGCATATTCTACTTATTGGAATATAAGATATTGATGATTTGGTTTGGTAGGAAATGCTTTTCTTTTCACTATTTTTCTTAAAATCAAAGTTCACCTACCAAATAAGATAAACTTGGATTCTTCTGATAATCTCTGTTCTCCTCATGATTGGGCACTATAAACACATTCTCCTACTTAGGATATAGGATATTATTGCTTTGGTTTGCTAGGAAAAGCTTTCCTTTGCCATTTACCTTAGAGTCAAAATTCATCCGTCAAATGAGAAAAATGTAGATTCTCATAATAATCTCTATTCATATTGTGATTGGTACCATAAACACATTATCCTTATAGGGATGATGATATTGATGCTTTGGTTCAGCAAGAAATGCTATTCTTTCCAGAATTTTCCCTTGCATCAAAGTATCGAATGAGACAAACTTAGATTTTCATAATAATCTCCATTTTTTCATGGTTAGACCTATAAATACATTCTCCTTATTAGAATACAGGATATTGATGCTTTGTTTTTGCAAGAAAAGCTTTTTTTTGACCATTTTCCTTAGAATCAAAGTTCATCCATAAACATGTTCGATTCATTGGGATACAAGATATTGATATTTTGGTCTGGCAAAAAAAGCTTGTCTTTCCCCATTTTCCTTAAGAGTCAAAGCTTGTTTGTCCAATAAAACAACTTGGATTCTCATAATAATCTTCATTATTTTCATGATTGGGCACCATAAACATGTTCTATTCATTGGGATACATGATATTGATATTTTGGTTTAGCAAGAAAAACTTATCTTTCCTTATTTTCCTTAGAGTCAAAGTTCATCTGTCCAATGAGACAAACTTGGATTTCATAATAATATCTATTCTTTTGATGATTTGGTACCACAAACACATTCACCTCATTGAGATACACGATATTCATGCTTTGGAATGGTAGGAGAAGTGGTTCTTTCGACCATATTCCTTAGAGACAAAGTTCATCTGATGATAGAGATAAACTTGGATTCTTGTAATAATCTCTATTCCTTTTGCAATTGGGCGTTATAAACATATTCTCATCGTTGGGATATATGATATTGATGCTTTGGTTTAGCAAGAAACATTTTTCTTTCCACCATTTTCCTTAGAATCAAATTGCATCCGTCAAAGGTAACAAACATGGATTCTCATAACAATCTCCATTATTTTCATGCTTTGGTTTGGCATGAAATGCTTTTTTTCCCCTTATTTTCCTTAGAATTAAAGTTTATTTGTTAAATGAGATGAACTTGGATTCTCATAATACTCTCTATTCTTCTCATCGATGGGCATTATAACCATGTTCTCTTCATTGGGATCCATGAAGCAGATGCTTTGGTTTGTCATGAAAATCTTTTTTTTCCACATTTTCCATTGATTCAAAGTTCATTCATTAATTGAGACAAACTTGGATTCTCATAATAATCTCCAGTATTTTCATGCTTGGGCATGATAAACACATTTAACTTATTAGCATACATGATATTAATGCTTTTGATAGGCATGAAATGATTTTCTTTTTACTATTTCCTTTGAATCAAAGTTCATCCCTTAAATAAGACAAACCTAGATTCTCATAATAATCTCTATTCCATTTATGATTGGGCACTATAAACACACTCTCCTCATTGGGATATATGATATTGATGCTTTGATTTAGCAGGAAAAGCTTTTCTTTTCACCATTTTCTTTAGGGAGAAAGTTCATCCATCCAACAAGATAAACTTGGATTGTTGTAATAATCTCTATTTATTCTGCAATTGGCTCTATAAACATATTCTCATCATTGAGATACATGATAATGATGCTTTAGTATAGTAAGAAATGCTTTTATTTCCACCATTTTCCTTGTCAAATGTGACAGACATGGATTCTCGTAACAATTTGCATTGTTTTTAGGATTGAGCACTACAAACACGTTTTACTCACTGGGATAAATGGTATTGGTGTTTTGATTTGGCGTGAAATGTTTTTCTTTCGCCTATTTTCCCTAGAATTAGAGTTCATCTATCAAATGAGACAAACTTTAATTCTCATAATATTCTCTATTCTTCTCAAGATTAGGTACTATAACCACATTATCCTCATTGGGATACATGATATAGATGCTTTGGTTTATCATGAAAAGCTTTTTTTCCACCTTTTTCCATAGAATCAAAGTGCGTCCATCAATTGAGACAAACTTGGATTCTTGTAATAATCTCCATTATATTTGTGATTGGTCATGATAAACACGTTCACTCATTAGGATGCTTGATATTGATGCTTTGGATTGGCATGAAATGCTTTTTTTTCGACCATTTTCCTTTAAATCAAAGTTCATCCCTCAAAAGATAAATTTGGATTCTTATAATAATCTCCATTATTTTCATGATTGGGCACCATAAACTCATTCTACTTAGTAGGATACATGAAATGGATGCTTTGGATTGGCATGAAATGGTTTTCTTTCCACTATTTTCCTTTGAATCAAAGTTCATCCCTTAAATAAGACAAACATGGATTCCCATAATAATCTCCATTATTTTTGTGATTCGACACCATAAAAACATTCTCTTTATTGGGATACATGATATCGATGCTTTTTTTTGGGCACGAAAAGCTTTTTCTTCCAGCACTTTACTTAGAGTCAAAGTTTCTTTGTCCCATGGGACAAACTTGGATTCTTATAGTAATCTCCATTCTTTTCATGATTGGGTAGCATAAACATGATCTCTTTATTAGGATATGCTATATTGATGCTTTGGTATGGCATGAGATGCTTTTCTTTCCACCATTTTCCTTAGAATCAAAGTTCATCTTACAAATGAGGCAAACTTAGATGCTATCAATAATCTTCACTCTCTTCTTGATTGTGCATCATAAACATATTCTTCTCATTAGGATGCATGATATTGATGTTTTTATTTGGCAAGAAAAACTTTTCATTCCACCATTTTCCTTAAAGTCAAAGTTCATCCATCCAGTGGGACAAACTTGGATTCTCATAATAATGTTAATTCTTTTCATGATTAGGCATCATAAACATGTTCTCCTCATTGGGATACACGATATAGATACGTTGGCTTTGCAAGAAAAGCTACTTTTTCTACCTTTTTTTTGAGTTAAAGTTCATCAGTCAAATGAGACAAACTTGGATTCTTGAAATAATCTCCATTCTTCTCATAATTAGGCACTATAATCACATTCTCCTCATTGGGATAAACAATATTGATGCTTTGGTTTGACATGAAAAGTTTTTATTTCCACCATTTTTCATAAAATGAAAGTTAGTCTGTCAAATAAGACAGTTGGATTTTTATAATAATCTCTATTTTTTTCCTAATTAGGCACCATAAACACATCTCCTTATTAGGATACATGGCTTAACAGGAATAGCTATTCTTTCCACCATTTTTCTTAGAGTCAAAGTCATTTATCAAATGAGAAAAGCTTTATTCTCGTACTAATCTTTAATCTTATCATGATTAGGTACTATAACCACGTTCTCCTTATTAGGATACACAATATTTATGCTTTGGTTTGGCAAGGAAAGCTATTCTTTCCACCATTTTCCTTAGAGTCAAAGTTTATTCGTCGAATGAGACAAACTTGGATTCTTGTAATAATCTCCATTCTTTTTATGGTTGGGCACTATAAACACATTCTTCTTATTATGATACACAATATTGATGCTTTGTTTTAGAAAGAAACACATTTCTTTCCACCAGTTTGCTTAAAATCAAATTTCGTTTGTCAAATGAGACAAACTTGGATTCTCATAGTAATCTCCATTCTTTTCATGATTGGGTAGCATAAACACAATCTCCTCCTTAGGATACACTATATTGATGCTTTGGTATGGCATGAAATGATTTTCTTTCTGCTATTTTCCTTAAAATCAAAGTTTATTTTGCAAATGAGACAAACTTAGATGCTCTCAATAATCTTCAATCTCTTCATGATTATGCACCATAAACATATTATTCTCATTAGGATGTATGATATTGATGTTGGTAGGAAAAACTTTTCCTTCCACCATTTTCCTTAGAGTCAAACTTCATCCATCCAATGGGATAAACTTGGATTCTCATAATAATCTTCATTCTTTTCATGATTTAGCACCATAAACATGTTCTCCTCATTGGGATACACGATATAGATGCCTTGGCTTGGCAAGAAAAGCAAGCTACTCTTTCCACCTTTTTCCTTTGAGTCAAAGTTCATCTGTCGAATAAGACGAACTTGGAATCTTAAAATAATCTCTATTCTTCTCATAATTAGGCATTATAATCACATTCTTCTCATTGGGATACACAATATTGATTCTTTGGTTTAACATGAAAAGTTTTTATTTCCACCAATTTTCATACAATGAAAGTTGGTCTATCAAATAAGTCAAAGTCGGATTTTTGTAATAATCTCTGTTTTTTTCTAATTAGGCAACATAAACATGTCTCCTCATTAGGATACATGGCTTAGCAAGAATAGCTATTCTTTCTGCCAGTTTCCTTAGAGTCAAAGTCATTCATCAAATAAAACAAATTTTATTCTCGTATTAATCTCCAATCTTATCATGATTAGGCACTATAACCACGTTCTCTTTATTAGTATACACGATATTTATGCTTTGATTTGGCCAGGAAAGCTATTTTTTCCACCATTTTCCTTAAAGTCAAAGTTTATTCATCGAATGAGATAAACTTGGATTCTTGCAATAATTCCATTCTTTTTATGGTTGGGCACTATAAACATATTCTCCTTATTGGTATACACAATACTAATGCTTTGTTTTAGAAAAAAACACATTTCTTTCTACCAATTTCCTTAAAATCAAATTTCGTTCTTCAAATAAGAAAAACTCGGATTCTTATAGTAATCTCCATTCTTTTCTTTGATTGGGCACCATAAACATGTTATTCTCATTGGAATAGACGATACTAATGCTTTGCTTTGGTGACATAAGCTTTTTTTCTACAATTTTCCTTAGAGTCAGAGTTCTTCTATCTAATTAAAGAAACTTGGATTCTTATAATTATCTTCATTCTATTTGTGATTGGGCACCATAAATATATTCTCCTCAGTAGGATACACTATATAGATGTTTTGGTTTGGTATTAAATGCTTTTCTTTCCACCATTTTCCTTGGCGTCAACATTCATCTGTTAAAACTTGTATTCTCATAGTAATGTCCATTCTTTTTCTGATTAGGTACCATAAACATGTTTTTCTCATGGCACACATGATATTGATGCTTTGGTTTGGCATGAAAGGTTTTTCTTTCTAGCATTTTTGTTAGAGTCAAAGTTTATTTGTCCAAAGAAGCAAACTTGAATTCCTACATTAATCTCCATTCTTTTCATTATTAGGTGCCATAAACGCGATCCCCTCATTAGGATATGTGAGAAAATATGTACAGCTATGTGACTATGTTAGAAAGTTACTTAGTAGTTTTGACTATATGATAGAATTCCCATAAATAATGGGATTAGATTCAATATTTGATTTTTCTAATCAATCCCTTAAATCATGGGATTTTGATTATGGTTGACTTTAGATCTTAGAT
>JBBYHO010091140.1:5275-44842 GCA_038382025.1 Adansonia gregorii | reverse complement strand
TAATTAAATTATTAAAAGAATATTAAAGTAAAATTCATTATTAAAGTTTTTTATTTATAAAAAATTATTTAATTATAGTTTTTCATATTTATTTTTAGTATTAAATTCGGGTTTGGGTTCAGGTCGGGCTCGGGTTCAGGTTTTTTCTGGTTCGGGTCATTTTGGGTTTGGGTTTTTTCGAGCTCAGGTCATTTCGGGTTCGGGCTATTTCAGGTTCGGATTTTTTCGGGTTTGGGTCATTAATTTTTTGATCAAATCAAGTTCGAGCTCGAATTTTTTCGGACAGATTTTCGGGTTCAGGTTTATTTTGCCACCTCTAGATACCTTCCCCTCACTTGTTTGCTTCTCCACGTCATCCTTTTTTTCAATGCTAAAATAAATTTTAAGAAAGAGAATTTTCTAATGAAAGGGAATGAACTTAAAAAATTATGAAAAAGTGGTAACAGGAAATACATTTTAAAAATAAAGAAAACAAAAAAGTTAAAAAAATTAGTAAAAAGAAATTTGTAAAGAGCGAAGAACCCTTAATGAAAAGTAAAAAATTTGTTATGTTGTGAATTAATATATTAAGTTTATATTAAATTCAGGATTAAATATAAATTATATATATTAAAAATAATATTTTAAAAAAATAAAAGATTAAAAATTTTAATTAAGTCTTAAATTTATAAAATAAAAATATTATATTAAATCTTGAATTATAGTAAATAAAATACTCATTATATATTATTTATATATTCAAACTGTATTTAAAAAATAATAAATATATATATTGAAACATATATTTGATATATGTCCTAATGTCTGGAAGGTTGGCTTCTACACCAGGAAAACTAATCCGAAATATATATTATATATAAATTATATACACTATTTAAAAATAATAAAAGATTAAAAATATTTTATATTAAATCTTAAATTATTATTTAAAAATAACTACCATTTAAAAAATAAAAATAGTTTACTATTAAATCACTAATTACTATATAAAAATAATAAAAAATATTTTATATTAAATCTTAAAATTATTTTTTAAAACATAAATATGTTAAAAATATTTTATAATAAATTTTGAATTATTATTTAAAAATAATAAAAAATTTAAAAATATATAAATTTTGCATATGTATTAGGTTTTATGAACACTTGATATTGGTTCTCTTTGTGAAAAGGGTTTGGTTCAGTTAAAGTTATATGTACATTTAGTTATGGTTGGATGTACATCAAGTTATTGTCATTTATACATTCAGTTATAGTCATCTGTATATTGACTTATGATCATATGTACATTGCACATGATTCTCATCTCATCATTGTTGGTAACATGCAAAATTAATATTAACTTATCTGATACAGTTTGGGATAAAATCAATTTTGGTCATTTGTAAATTCAGTTATGGCCATTTGTATATTCAGTTATGATCATATATGCATTACAAGTAATTATCATCTCATCAATGTTGGTAATGTGTGCAATTATTATTTATTTATCTGATATAGTTTAGGGTCATATGGTTTAGTGTACAATCAGTTTTGCTTATCTGTACATTCAGTTATTGTTATACATACTTAAGACGTCATAAGTTTATAGCATATGCAATTAAGTTGTACTTATTTCCTAATTCGTTTTTCATATGTATAAAAATTTTTTAATCTTTTATTATTTTTAAATAGTATTTCTAATATATATAATTTATATATACTTAAGGCGGTCCTTCCCCTCGCTATCATTTTATCACGCTTGATTCAAATCTCGATCAAAAGATATCCCAAAAGCAATTCCTTTTAAGTCACAAGTGTCACCATATGAGTTATTTGACTGTTACGCCGAGTAAGGGCACATTACAACAATAGTTAATGTTAAATAGTATTAAAATTAAGTTAAAATAGTTTTAACTAAATTAAGGATTTTATAGTGATAAAATCCATTGAAATGTGTATATACTAGCTAATTTGTATTTCCAAATTATTTATCTAATATTTTATAATTATTTGATAAATAAATATTGTTATTTATTTAAATAAATAAAGAATTGAATTAATTGGATTAAATTCATGGAAATACAAGTTAAGCCCAGTTACCCTATGTTGCACAAAACATTGAACTAGCACACGCTTGTTGGGTTGATTTCTTTAGCCTAATTATTTGGGGAAATTCGACCAAGATGGGTGACAGGTTGGCCGACTATTTCATTAACCTCAAATAAGGAAAATAAGTTCAACTTGTTTTTGGAAATTTTGACTAGGTCAAAACTATTCCATTCTAAATCTACCTAGAAGGAGGATTGAGCTACTATATATAGATATGATGGCCAAAAGACTTACATGAAAGTTTGAACCTAATTTTGAGATAGAAGGCTACTGAATATATTGAGAGAATAAATTTTATCAAAGAAAAATTAGTTTTCTCAAACAATATTCCCACCTATATAAAACCTTAGTTTTTGCGCCATCTTTTTTAGAGGTTTTAGGCTTAGTACAAACTTGCTTCCTTTATTTTTCTTGGTTTTTTTCATTGATTCAAGATTTAAAGTTACCATTTAGTTAAGGATTAATAACCCTTCTAGCTAGCACTAAGTAAGTAGGGGCCTCAAGAAGGTTTCAACATCTACTTATGTAGATGACCGTTACAGGCATGACATGTGTGCTATCAAGGAATCAGCTTTTTAGAGTTTTTTGTGTTTAGATTTTAACATCAACATCAGGTTAACTTCTAAACCTATGGGTGATTAAATCTTGATTCATAATCTTATCGTTTACTACGTGTAAATCCTTCCCTAAAAATTCATATGGAAGTCTAACTATTATTATGTTAACTATTTCTGCTATGATTCTCTTCATGTTTTTATTGATTTTTTAAATTCCAATGTATGCATGACGCTGTACTTTACCGAGATATGAGCATCCCTAAACATCATTAAAGGCATAACACTTAGACTACTTTTGGCCTCAAGAAGAAATCGTAATAATCAAGTCATAGTGCATTTGTGTAGGGATTAGCGAAATTAGAGTCACGTCTCTAAGTATGTATGATTTTTATCAGATCTTTGTATTAAATTGCAATGAGATCACATGTACATCTCTTCCTAAGATCTTAAGGAAATTCGGGTGCTTCTTTATTTATTTTCCACTTTGTTTATTTAATCTGATTAAATTTTATATCGATAAGCACGAGCTCAAAGTTTCCCTTCATTTTTTATTTGTTATGAGCTAGATTTATTTTTCCATGGTTGCAATGGAACTTAACATGTATTTGGATTATTTTTTTTCTTTGCTTGAATTAATGATAATTGAGTTGTTTATTCAATTTTATTTTTAATGCTTCTAATTGCTTGATCACCAATTATATTGATTTGATAACCCTAATGAACTTGGAAAAGTGAATTCGGTGTTGAGATTTAGATTGAATGATATATGTTTCATATTTATTTATCAAAATGAACTGATCTGCATGTTAGATAGGAAAATATGAGTATGCCATATGTGACCAAATTAGACTTAAGCTTAATAAGTTTTTATTAATTTAATTTACATAGAAATATAGTAACTTAGTTAAGAGAGATATTGTTATAAAACTATCAGAAGACACTTATAAATGAATTAGAATTCTAGGTTAACAACTCATTATCCTTAGTCAAGTTAAATAGAGTAGGGTTTTATCCAAATAAAGTATTGAAGGATATTGTAATCTTAGCCTTTTATTATTTATTATTTTTTTATTTATTTTTTTAATTTTTAATTTTTAATCGTTTGTTTGAATAAGATTTAAGTTATTTTAATTTTAGTACATAACAAATTTTGTATCAATTCCTCATAGGATCAATACTCTACTTTATCACTATATTCCTCGTTATGATACGTGCATTTGTGTGATTAATTCTGACAACACTTACAGTAAAAAAATCCAAATTGTCTTAAGCTTTTTTTATTGAACTTTTTAATTAACTCCTTCAAATTTAACCTTTTATTTCATTAAGTCTAACTTAATTGATTATAATTTACATACATAGATTAAGAGTGGATCTAGCAAACCAGAATAACCACCCAAATATTGTAAAGGCAATCTAACCTCTTTAAAACCTTTTAGTAACCAACCTATCAATGAAGTTCGATCATTTCATCAAATATGCCAAAAAGACTATAAATATGATGCAATATCTACTAATGTATCAATTTGTGTTAGTTTTTACATCTCATAGTTAACCTCATAAATTTAAATAATATTTCTCCTAAATTCATCATGTATTGGCTAACAGCTTTGTCAAATTAACCAATGCTAAGAACAAATGAGGTATATATTCAACATCACTAAGAGTGGTAAATCCTTTTTGGATCACTCATCCAAGTTTGAAGATTATTTATACAACTAGCACTTGAGTACATGTCCATAGGCACTTGAATGGCAATATGTCGCAATGTGGCCCGAATACGAATCCTGACCAAGCTCGACTTAAATGGCCTTCGCTCTTGTATTTGTTAAATTTATCATTATTTTATCGATATTTTCTTATTTTTGGAGATTGGGTAGTCGAGATGAATTGCTCACTCAACTTAACCTTAAATAATCATTACGAAATGACTATTTATTTGGAGTCACCACCAATCTATGTGGGCTAAGTGAGATTGGTCACCTATCGAAGTTCGTATTTTAAGGGTTACAAAACCTTAGAGTACTAACTCTGAGGCCCGTGACCATACCAAAGATCATATAAAAGGGTTCGAGAATCGGTTACAATCATAAGTAAGGATCAACCCTCACCTGATGCCCAAAAATCGATACCTTATTAATTACATGTAAACTTGAATTTTAATTTTTATTCAGTTTCAACGTATGGCATTTAATTATAAATTCCCAAAATAATAATTTAGAAAACAAATTTATTATTCCGTGTTAAGAAAATTGGGTTTTTAAAATTTTGAGTATCAAAATCTCTTACGCACTCCATTGGAAGACCAATGGAACACGAAAGCTTTTTGTCATTTTCTTTTGTATCCCAACGGAAAACTAGAGGAACACAAAAGGTTTTAAAATTCAAAATATCTTTCGCACCTTGGTGGAAGGCTAGAGGAATGCAAAAGGTTTATATATATATTTTTTTGAAATTTATAAAAATCCTGATTTCCATTTTGAAAAGAATATCTCATTATTAAAATAATCCATAAAATCTCTCTCATATTTTGAGAGAAATTATACGTATTATTCTAACTTGGAGACATTGCCTTAATTTTTTTAAAAAAAATTATACTTTATTGAAAATATTTATAGAACATCCTAAGACTCGATAACAATTTAAAATGACGAACCTATTCCTAATATGTTCCTTTGACATGAAAGTATCCTAGTAATCACATAGGACTTATTTTTATACAAAATTACTAAAATACCCTAAGATTATACCTTTGATATAAAGTATCCTAACAACCCCAAAGGACATGAAAAGGATTATAGAAAGGTGAACATTTCCTAAATGTATATCTTTGGCATAAAAGTATCTCGATAACTACCTAGAACTCGATTCTAAAAAAATTATCAAAATGCCCTTAGGGTGTACCTTTTACGTAAAAGTATCCTGGTAATCCTAAAAGACTTGAAAACGATCATGGAAAGGTAAACTTATCCTAAATGCGCATCTTTGGTATAAAATCATCCCGATGACTCCCTAGAACTAGATTCTAGTGAAATTACCAAAATGCATTTAGAATGTATCTTCGATGCGAAATATCCTAGTAACCTTAAAGTACTAAAAAACGATCATAAAAAGGTGAACCCATCCTAAATGAGCATCTTTGGCACAAAAGCATCTCGATGATTGCCTCGAAATTGATTTTAAGGAAATTACCAAAATATCTCTAGGGTGTACCTTCAACGTGAAAGAATCCTAGTAGCCTTAAAGGACAAGAACAGACAAGTAATGATGATTTTTACTCTAAATAGGTAATTTAGATGACAAAATTGACTTAAAGTACAAAAATTGCTAATAGGTCCCTAAATTTCTTAAAATTAAATATGGGTCCTAAATTGATTAAAAATGCTAAAAATATTTTTTTTTACCAAAAATGCACTAATTGGGTGATTTGGATTTGAAAGTAACCTAAAATGCAAAAATGTCATTAAGTTCCTAAATTTTCAAAAATTGCATTTCATATCCTAATAAAGAACCGAAAGAATAGCACCCCATTGAAGGACTAATGGAATGATAAAAATATTTAAAATACTCTAAGTTAATGATTCATGCTAGAGATGACCATTTTAACCTAAAAATGTTAGATTTCCCTAATGGTCCTTAAACTTTCCTAAAATTGCAAATTGATCTCCAAATGATTTAAATGCATAACACACATCAAAGTACATCCAAAATACATGAGAAATTCACCTAAGCACTCTATGACCATTCGGCCAAGCACCTATGGCCTCAAAAAAATTTTTATGATATTTGTAGCTAAGTCCCTAAATTTTTCTAAAATTGTGAATGCCCAAAATGCCCGAAAATTATAATTTTTTATTTTCTAGCCACTACCTAATTGTCATAATCATGTAGATACCTCTAAATAACTTTAAAAAAAAATTAAAAAATATAAAATGGTCCTTAAGGATTTAACCAAATAAACAATACTCCTAAATAGCCTAAAAATAAAAATTTGCATTTTGACCCATATAAGTTTCAACCAAGCTAGAAAACACCCATAAATGTGTTTAAAAAATGGAAAAATTATGAAACAGCCCCTACCAAGGCTGCCATGAACCAAAACAGCCCTAAATGGCCTAAAACATTAAAGAAAAAACATTTAACCTTCAAAATTTCAGCTATTTAACAAAATGACCCCTAAAAATTCACTTTTCATGAAACTAGACCCAAAATGCATGTTAAGAGCGTCCTATAATACTACCAAGCTCAACACACAGCAAAAATTCTCAAGATATGAATATTTAAGAGAAGTCACAAACTAGATGTAAAAATAAAAACAAAAATAAAAATAAAATAAAAAAATGCTAAATACAACCATGTAAGATTCATGAAGTCCATCAACATTAAAATTTATTTTAACTCATATAAACATGATTTAAAGCTTTTAAACTTTGAAAATATGATTTTAATGAAATTTAAACAACAACAACAACAAAAAGAATGGTCGTAGTTCCAAGCTTAGCTTTTAAAGCATGAAATATGCCATAGCTTAAGCTTAATCACCTTAATAAGTAAGGATCATGGAACTACCATCAAGAATTCAAGAAGATGAAAATGAAATGAATAAAAATAGAAGATGAAATAAACAACAAGAATTTTTAAGAAGAAACTATCTTGAAAGCTTTTTAAATAAGTTAAATGTTTTTTTTCTTTTTTTTTCTATTTTTTTGGCTTTTAAACTAAGAGTACATGAAGAAAACATCCTCCCTCAGTTATAAGGGAGAATGATTTGGCCAAAGGGGATGAAAATCCTCCTTGGTCGAATTTCCATCTTTTTTTCATGCTTTTTCCTTTTCCTTTTTATTTATTTGATATGTTGTTAATTTGTTAGTTGAAAAATGATGCTTGTTGTGTCATAAGCCCATGCCCTTGTCATATTTTCTTGCAAGTCACCATCTCGGTTGTCATTATTATGCTAGTTTAGGTGGCATGGTGATCATTTGGTAGTTTTAGCTAACTTGATGGAATTGGTTAGGAAGAAACTAACATTGCATTTGGTTGACATGAATTAGGATACTATTCCTTGCTCATTCGGTGGTCCCCACTTTTTCCTCCATTTGGTTTAAAAAACAGTCATTGAATTAGTCATTAGGTTTCAAGGTAAAATACAGGAGAGGGCTGAAAAGCAATTTAGGCCCTCCCCTCTGCATTAGCTATTCAGCCACCTTCTGTGATAGCAAAAAATATTTTTAGATCAAAATGTCCTTACCTTTATGTTTCTCTAGCCATCAAATTTCACTGTATCTCATTTTTTTAACACATTTCATCTCTTTCCAAAAAAATTCCAGGCATTAAAAATCATTTTATAAAAGAAAAAAAGAGAAAAATTTTTTTTCTCCTATGGTTTTTTATTAGGTGAGATGTAAAGAGATTTTAGACTCCAAATTCAGGGAGGAAGACTTGATAAAGAGGATAAACATATCAAGAAAGGGGTGGGAATAGTGGAAGATGACAAAAAATAAAGTGAAAGTTGTAAATTAATTTTGTAGATATGAGTTTTTCCTTGAGTTTTTAGGAAAAATCAAATGGTTTATAGGGAAAAGAATGTTAAGAGGAATCTGCAGGTTAAATTTTGTAAAATTCTAATGATGTTTGACTGTGGCAATTTATGGCAATGGTGGTTGCTCAACTCTCTAAAACTGAAAAATATTTTAACATGGTTGAAGAAGAAAAAGGTAAGAGAAAGAGAATAGTAGTGGAGTAGAAAGAAAGAGGATGAGAGAAAAATGAAATTAAAATTTTTTAACCATATTTTTTAAATAGTTAAAATATAATTTTTAAATTAAATTATATTAAAATAATCTTAAATATTATTAAAATAGTATTTTGTTACGCATTGATAAATATAGCATTTGAATACATTATTTTTAAAATATATTTAAATTAATAATATTTTAAAAGATATTAAAAATAATTTTATTATTAAAAACACTACTATTTAATTCAAGTGTAAAATAATACTTTTATATATATTCCTTATATGTTCTTCAATATAAATTTAACTAACCAAACAAAGTAATAGTATTCTTATTCTATTCCATTCAATGAACCAAACAATGTAATATGCATTCTTTTTCTATTCTATTCTATTCTATTCTATTCCCATCGAATAGCTATTCCATTCCCATCGAATAGCTATTCCCTATTTATTCCATTCATATGCTATTCCATTCAATGAACCAAATATAACGTAAATTAGTTAGAAAAGAATTTAATTCCAACAAATTAAATTTCATATAACTAAATTATCAAATTATAAAATTAATTATGTAAACAATTTAAACTATAAATTTACAAGAAAAAATAATCTTGGAAGCAAAAAAACAAATGCAATCAAGGTGCATGAAAAGCCTAATTGAAAATTCTATAAAAAATAATAACAAATTAAAATTCATGTACTCAACAAAATTCCATATAATAAATCCAATTAAGAATTTAATCATATGGAAATTCCAATCAAAATTCCATAAGAAATAATTTGAATCAAAATAATTGATATAAAATTAAAAAGAATAAGTTCAGTAGAGTTTGTTAAAAAATTAGAGATTAAAATAGGCTTGATAGGCTTTTAGAGAATGAAACGGGCTTGGTAGAAAATCAAGAAAATAGGCTTAGTAAGGTCATCAAGAAAATAGGCTTAGTAAGGTCATTGGTCTTGTTGAGAAATTATTAGGCTTTTGGGCCTATTTACAAATTTTGAAAGTTTTGGGCCCATTAAGAAGATTGTGCCCAAAATAAAATTAATATAATTAATACAATTTTTTTATATAAAAATTTCAAGTATTGAATTATACATAAAAAATTTTTTAGAAGTCTTATATGAAAGACAAAAAAAACTAAAATTCAAAACTCGTAAAATTTTATGAGAAAACCTTTATGAAAGAAATTTATTATTTGAAAAAATTGCAAAACTTATAAAATATATTTAATTTTTAAAACTAATTTAATATAAATTTAATGAATTTTAAAAATCTTAAACTTGAAAAATTCATTCTAAAAAAAATTTACAGAGGAAAACTCTATATCTTAAAAATGAGAAAATTAAAAAAAAAATGCAAACTCATACAATCAAGCAAAGGTCACTAAGATATAATCCTAACTCTAGATGGCTAACCATGGCAAAACCAATACAGTCAGATGAAGGTGACCAGGGTGTAAACTAGGTCTAAAGGGTTGACTAAGGCAAAACTGATATAGTCAAGCAAGGATGACTTGAATGTAACCTGGGTTTAAAAGGTTAACCAAGGTAGGACTGATACAATTCAATAAGGGTGGCTAAGATGTAACCTAGGTTAAAAAGGCGACCAAGGCGAAACTGATACAGTCAAACGAAGGTGACCAAGATGTAACCTCAGTTTAGGTGTTGACTAGGGCGAAACTAATATAGTTAAATGAGGGTGACCAGGATGTAACCTAGGTTTAAAGGTTGATCAAGGCGAAACCAACACAGTGAAACAAAAAATGACTAGGATGTAACTAGGTCAAAGGGTTGACCAGGGTAGAATCAATAGAGCTAAATAAAGGTGACTATGATGTAACCTTAGTTTAAGGGTTGAGCTGGGCAAAACCAATACAATTAAACGAGGGTGACCAAGATATAACCTAGGTCTAAAGGGTTAACTAAGGTAGATCAGGTACAGTTAAATGAGAGTGACCATGATGTAACCTCGGTCTAAGAGTTAACTAAGACAAAACCAATACAGTCAACCGAGGGTGACCAAGATGTAACTTTGGTCAAAAGAGTTAACTAGCACGAAATCGATACAGTCAAATAAATTAAAAAGGCTTTATATTTGGATTGCCTGAAGGAATGTGAGGTTTACCATTCAGTTCTGAAACAACTGACATACCAAAAGGCTCTTTCCAATATCATATTCAACTTAAGATATTGAAAATTATTAAATATGAATGCAAATGGAAGAGGAATGCATATGATGAATGATTTAATTCTCTTTATCAATGTTTGGTCCAACCTATTTTGGAGTTGAATTTATCTTTTTAGAAAATATGACAAGTATTTCTTCTTTATTTGATGGAATGGGCCTATATTTTTATTTAGAGATTGAAAGCATCTTTAGAAAGCATTGGGGATCTCTTTTCTTTTTGACAGAGGGAGCCAACGCTTGAATTTAAATTTGAAGGCATCTTTAGAAGCCATTGTGGATAAGATACACTTGTTCCTGTGAAGTCAAACTAGGTGACGTACTAATATCATCTAGGAGTTGAAAAAATAAAGAACATGATTAGGAATATATGGTTTCTAAAATTTCCTATCAACAGCAGAAACAAACTGATATAGGCTGATGAAGAATAGCAAGATGTGGAATATGTAGTTTATCCACTCTAATTCTTCCTAGAATGTTTGAAAAACTTTGGATTATTGACTAAAATCCCTGCAATGTTTTGATCTCATTCAAAGTAATGCAGAGAAATTAACTTGTCATCTTTTCATTGATTTCCATTTGCTTAAAATGTTAATTATCATTTAGCGGAAATGTTAGCAGGGTCAAAAAGACTATTTAACAAAGGCATGAATGAAAATATATACTTGTATTACAACAAAGAAAAAAGATACAACCTTGGTTATTTTAAAAATGATGGTGAAGTATAAAAGAGATTTGGATATTACTCAGATAAATGGAATCTTCCATTCAGTTTTTTTAAATATATCTCCTAAACGAAAAGTTTACTTTCATGAAGATCTATCACTTGAAAATGTCCCTGATCATACTATGCCTCTTTCAGACTTAGTCTTCCGATAAATTATGTTTTGGCCATTCTTTTCAAATGCTTGAGCCGTTATTGCAGGTTTTTCACTCAAAGCGTTCTCTTTATACCACCTTAGATCGGATGCCGTTTTCGGGTTTTCATCTATTTTTTTTAAAAATAGACCTCTTTTCAAGTATTTATTTATTTTTTTTATTTTTTTAGAAGGGATATCCTTTTGGGTTTTGATCTATTTTTCTTTCTTTCTTTTTTTTCTTCTTCCTCTCTCTTTTTTTAGGCATAATATTTTTTTACATTATCTAAATTAATGGGGTTTGGTAGAATTCCTCTATCCATCTTTGCTAATACCAATGCTCTTCCTGAAAATGTCTTTTAGAACATAGGGCCTTTCCAAACTAGGTGCCTATTTGCCTTAAGGATTTTTTTGTCCTGGCGGGATTTTTTTTAGTACCAATTCTCTTTTATGGAATTTCCTAGGATCAATTTTCTTATCATGCACTCTTATCATTCTTTTCTAGGACATCTACCTATATTGAATAGCTTTTAGCCCTTTTTCTTTAATGAAGTTTAGCTGCTCATAATAATCTCGGACCCATTCAGCTTTTTCCAACTTGGTTTCCATTAAAACTCGGAGTGAAGGGATCTTTACTTCAATTAGTAAGATAGTCTATATACCATAGACTAACGAATAAATCGTTGCCCTAATTAAAGTTTGGGCTAAAGTTCTATAATCTACAAGGGCAAAAGGGAGCTTCTCATGCCAATCTTTGTAGGTCTCTACTATCTTCTCTACAATTCTTTTAATATTCTTATTAGCTACCTCCATAACTTCGTTTATTTTTAGATGATATGTCATAGAATTGTGATGAGAGATTTTTGAGCTGGATATACACCTCTATCATTGATTTATTATTCAAATTAGAGGCATTATCCATTATAATTCTTTCAGGGATCCTAAATCAACAAATAATGTAAGTTTTCAAAAATTTTATCACTGTTAGCCTTGTCACATTTGTATAAGAAGCTACTTCAACCCATTTGGTGAAGTAATCAATAGCCACCAAGATGAGGTGATGATGGTTCGAAGCTACAAAGGTAATCGGTCTAATAACATCCATGACCCATATGGAGAAAGGCCATGGCGCGGTTATAACATGCAAAGTCAAAAGTTGTACATGGATTTTGTCAGCATAGACTGGGCATTTATTACACTTTCAAGCATATTTAATATAATCACCCTCCATGGTCATCCAGAGATAACCCAGTCTCATGATTTACCTTTTTATTTTATGTCCATTCGTATAGATACCAAAAATCCCCTCATATACTTCTTCTAATATCCTCTATGCTTTGGGGGCATTAACACATCTTAACATTTGATCATAACTATGCTTGTAAAAAATCTCTCCATCTAAGACAAAATTCATTACTAGCCTTCTTAAAGTTATTTTATTAGTATCGGAGGCATTATCAAGGTATACTCTATCCTTGAAATATCTTTGATGTCATGATACCATGGGAGACCATCTACTTCTATTTTAACATTACAACAGTACACAAGAGACTCATATATGGTTATCTAAATAGGCGTTACCTCTTATCCCTTATTTACTTTAAGCATCGAAACTAGGATGGCTAGAGCATCTATCATCTGATTATCATATCAGATCAGATGAATAAATTCTACCTTCTCAAACTCCTTAAGCAATTCTAGAATCGCTCCCTATATTATTGCATCCTCAAATCTCGAGTTTCTCATTATTTGCACAATTGATAAATCACCAAGGTTGAGTCTCCATGTACTTTCAATAATTGAGCTTTTCTCTCCACAATGACCTGAAGTCGCATAAAACATGCTTTATATTCTGCTATATTGTTTATATAGTCAAAATCCAATCGAGTAATGAAAGGGTACTAGTTTTCTTCTATGGATATCAAGATCGCCCTGATTCCATAGCCTAAAGCATTTGATGGTCCATCGAAATACATTTTCCATGTTAATTCTTTTAAGGTTATCCTTTTTTTCTATCAAATATTCATTAAATCCTTATCAGGAAAACCAAAATTCAATGATTGATAATCATCGAGTGTCTGGCTTGCTAGGAATTTGACAATAACACTTTCTTTGATTGCCTTCTGACTCACGTAAACCATATCATATTTCGACAGCAAGACTTGCCATTTAGTTATCCTTCTTGACAAAGTTGGTGCTTCGAACAGATATTTGATCGGGTCAATATTGTCAGATATGATACGACATGTATTGTCAGAGCCTTTTTATAGCCCAAACTAGGGCATAACTTATTTTTTCTATTTGAGAAAAATTGACCTTATAGTCAAGGAATTGCTTGCTGAGGTAATAAATTGCCTGCTCTTTTTTTTTCCTATCTCATCTTGTTGTCCTAGCACACAACCCATCGACTTCTCAAATACTAATAAGTACAAAATTAAAGGACATCTTGATATAAGTGGCACCAACACTGGTGGATTACAAAAATAATGCTTAACTTTTTCAAATGCTTCCTAGCATTTTTCATTCCATTCACTAGGATTTTGAATTCATAAAAGCTAGAATATAGGATCACACTTATATGCGAGTCTCGATATGAATTTGGGAATGTAATTCAACCTCTCTAAGAAATTTTGCACTTCTTTTTGTGTACTCACGAATGGTAATTCTTGCATGGCTTTGATCTTATCGAGATCAACTTTAATCCATTTTTTCCTTATAACAAAGCTTAATAATTTGCTTGATCTCGAGCCAAAAGTGCATTTTGCCGAATTCAATTTCAATTAATATTTTCTTAGTTTTTTGAACAATTTTCATAAATCCATGGCATGCCCTTCCTCCTGAGGTGACATGGCAGTCATGTCATCACATATACCTCTAATTCTTTATGCATCATATCATGGAATAAGGTGACCATTACCCTTTCATAAGTCACCTCGGCATTTTTTAGTCTAAACGGCATTACATAATAATAAAAGGTTCCTCACATTGTGACAAATATGGCCTTTTCCATGTCCTCTAATGCCATTTTTATCTGGTTATACCCAAAAAATCCATCTATGAAAGAAAGTAGACAATTTTTCATAGTATTATCAACCAAAGCATCTATATGAGGAAGAGAAAAAATTATCTTTCAGACTTGCTTGATTAAGGCCCTGATGGTCTATACACGTTCTGACTCTACCATCTTTTTTTAGAACTGGGACAATAGTTGTGACCCGTTCTGGGCATTTTGCCACTTCGAGAAATCTAACCTCGAATTGTTTTTTTACCTTTTTTTATTTTCATAAGGATTTCGAGTTTCATTCTTCTCAACTTTTGCTAAATCGGTTTGCATTATGGTTTTAAAAGTAATTTATGCACTACAATTTTCATATCGAACCTTAGCATGTCATGGTAGACCATGCAAAAATAACCCAAAACTTTTAAAGCAAACTTATTAATTCTTCCCTAGTGATAGGCATAAAGGTAGTCCTTATTCTGACTTCTTTTGTATCATCCTCATCATCCTCTAAATTTATCATCTCCATGGATTCTTCATAAGGCATTACCCGTTTGTTCGATTATTTTTAATAGATCGGATGGCAAAGTATGACCATCAACATTTTTTTCAAAATCGACCTCGTTCAATTAAACAACCTATTTAAAATTGACCTTTGAATCATGCTTAGGATCATCCATTTCTTTTTTAGCAAGAAATCTATAAAGGTAAAAAGAGAAAAGGAATAAGCAGACAATTGTATGACATGATTTATGTAAATCTATGTAAAAGGAAAAGAAATGTTCGTATAAAAGAAATTAGACATAAACAAAAGGTTATATGCATTTCATTTCTGTCACATGACATTTTAAGTTTTCATATAAAGATTCTTAGATGACATATTGAGTTCCTAAGATTACTTTGAAACCAACCTAAGCACTACAGTTCTCTCATTACAAGTTTAAATTTTTCAAGACATATCTAGGAGGACAAGGATGGATCATATGATCATTATTTGGCTCTTTGTTATCTTCTCCAATGGTGGCCATCTGACACTTCTTAAAAGCTTTGTTAACCACCATAATAACTTCATTAGTTTCACTTTTTTAGGCTTTTGGATTAGCAAACCCTCCATAACAAAAGCCTTTATCCAGTAAAGGGTAAAGGGTTGATTTATGGCTTGACTGTTGACTAATTGGCTTGGGCTAGCTTTTTTCCTTGAGATCTATTTTTAAATTTCTTTTTTTGACTCCACTCTAACTTGAAGCCCAATCTGTGCTCATTTTTCTTACCGATGATGTTGATGAATTGACTGATTCCTTGCAAGCATTTCCCAAGTCCATTTCTAGCTCAAACTCTTTTCCCGATTGTAAGCTTGAGACCCATGCAGGCACTCTTTAAAAGTCGAGGTTTTGGGATTATAGACCTTTCTACAACAAAGGTGGCATTGATAATTTCAAAGGATCTGAAAGAGCACTATTCAATTTTAGCATTTGCTTCAATATAAAGAGCTTTGGTAGAAGTTATGGCTATGATGTTTTTTTCTTGGATGGGCCAATCAACTTATCATCAACTGTGAATTTAACTTTTTGGTACAGAGATAATGGGATAACCTTGGCAAAATGAATCCGTGACATCTCAACAAATAGTTATATGCTAGGATAATATCCATCACATGAAATTTGATCTCAAATGGGCGTGACCCAATATCTAAAGTGACCAAAATAATCCCCTTGATTTCTTTTTTTGTCTCATCAAATGCCTTAATGACTGTATGGCTATGCTTGATTTGATAAATTCAACTGGCACATGAAACAATATAATCAATGGTATTACATTCAAAGCTGATCCATTGTAAATAAAGACTTTACGTAATATGGTCCTTTTACAGTGAGTTGTGATGTGGAAAGCTTTCGTTAAAATGCTACCCTCTAGTGAGATTTCATCGTCACTAAATGAAATGAACTTGTTAGCAACAATGTTATTTACTAGGCAATCCAACTTATTTATGGAAATATCTTAGGGTACATAAGCCTGGTTAAGCACTTTCACAAAGTATTCCAATGCACTTCTGAGCTAAGTATAAGGGTCAACATAGAAATCTTTTTTGGCTACTACTTTAACTATTCCACTATACAATACTTATTGCGTTTAATAAACTTAAAGAATTCAACAGCGTCTTTTTCCTTAACCAATTCATGTACTTCTATTAGGATATCTTTAGTAATTATTACTTTTCCAAATACATGTCCTTTTGACTTAGTTTTAGCACTAGTTTTACTGATTTTGGACCATAGATATGACCACTCCTCATCACATGGCTTACCCCAGTTATGTCGACAATAACTAGTGGGCTTGTAATAACCTTGGGAGTTTTCATCCTACCATCATACTTTTACGATACCTGTTTGTTATTCTAAATAAAAACGGAGTTAATGCTCTGATAATGAGTCTAGGAATAACTTCAGTCTTAGGTAGTGTTGTCTTTGGTTCATTGCGATGAATAATTAGAGGGTGACTAATGCCATAATGTAGCTGCAATGATCCTTCACCAGCCATGTTAATTGATTTTTCTTCCTCTATTCTATCTTTTTCAAAGAACCCAATTTCTCCATTGTCCATCATTCTTTGGATTGTGGCTAAAAAGTCTAGGTATTTTGCAAAGTTTATCCTAATGTTTTGTGAAATTTACAGAAGGTAGCACCAGGATCAAATTGGCTTTTAATACTTCCATGATTTTGACCAAAGATCTCGTCTTTAGTTAAGATTGCCCATACTCTTTCCATTGAAGTCCTAACTTCTTAGACTTTTAACTTCTTACATCTTTCTTCTTCAATAATTAGAGTGTTAATCCTGAGTTCAGTATGATCAGGTAAGGGATTTGCTGCCAGAGTAGGTGCTGGGTCATTATCAATTCAAAAAGTGCCCCTCTGAAGAAGACTTCAGACCTTTTGCTTTAAGGCGATATAGTTTTTGATCGACTGACCTGTTACTGCATGATACTCATAGTGTAGATTAGGTTATACTAGTTAGGGTAATTATCTTCATATGGTTTGGAAAAGATCAGAGCCACTAATCATGCTTCAAAAAGTTAATTAAACATTTCCTTATAAGCGTAGGAAAAGCATTCATAATAAGATCTAGGTTGGTTGGCTTTTTGGGTTGGAGGATTAACATTAGGTCTTCATTGGTTTTATGGAGAAGTGCTTGAAATGGTGGTGTGGGGTGATGTTGAAATAGAAGCTTTGGGTATGTTAAAAGAGAAGGTATTTTGAGTTTACTATCTTTGGTTTTGGTAATACGGACAAAGCCCTTGACGGTGTCTTTGATTGGCATAGTTAACAGGCAGAGCTTCTTCTTTTTTCTTTCCTATCCCTGGTTTTTTTCTAGTAAAAAACTCTCTAGTCATGATTTTATGGACTTTTATAGCGGTTTCAATCACCTCTCCAAAAATAATAAGATCAATAAAATTTTCGATTACATTCCCCACTATTTTTCATGATAAAGGGACGCTAGGTGCTCACAAATAGCATCGTGGTTTCTTTCTCAATCAAAGGAGTTGAACTTGAGAGGCCATGTCTTTCCATCTTTGCTCATATTCCTTAAAAGATTCAGTAGACTTCTTCTCCATATTCTAAAAAGTCATTCTGTCGGGCACCCATTTAGCCATATGTTTATATTGTTGAAGAAATGTATAGGCTAAGTCAGTCCAGCATTGAATTTGAGTGCGATTTAGATCATTGTACCACCTTAGCATAAATCTAAATAAGCTTTCTTGAAAATAGTGAATTAGAAGCTTGTTACTTTAGGCATAACTAGCCATCTTCTTAATGAATATTTTAATGTATGCTTGAGGGGAAATGGTGCCTTTGTAATTTCCAAAATTGGACATTTTGAATTTCAGTGGGAGGACTAAATCTGGTACTAAACTAAAGTCCCTGACATCTACACTGTTATATAGTTTGGCCCCTTCAATATCTTTTAGCCACCTCTTAAGAAATTGTAATTTCCCTTTTATTTATCTCTATTGCAGCTTACTTTTTATGTTTCTATTTATGCTTTTCCTCTTTATCAATACTAGGGCTTGTCAATTCTTTTTGGGCAATTGTAGTTCTTGTACCTACCCCTTGTTAAAGGTATAAGGGTTAATAATAATGACTAGTGGATTAGCAACTGGGACATTTTGTTGTGGATTTTGGACATTAGCTGGCTATGCATTCTAAGTGTTAGTTGTTAGTTCATCAACTGGTACCGTAGATTCCCTGAAAAGAGTATCAATATCTATCCCTGGTTGTTGATGAACCAGTTCTTTTGCCATTAACAACTTCATCATCTTGGAGATTTGAGCTTGTAGTTCTTCTTGCTTTTTTAACATGGCCTCCTAGACCTATCAATGACTTTCTTCTAATCTCTCTCATCTTGCCAAGTTATCCTCAACCATTCTTTTCATTTTAAATCTAGTATGGTACCGATGAGTATGTAGTAGTTAAGTTGATCTTTTTGAGTTTGCAATGTTGACCTTAACAATTCCATAGTTCTTCGTTTTAATTAATTTTTACTCATGAACTAATGAAATGAATAATCAATCATTTATGTACGTATCTATGTATGGTATGAGTTTACGAATGCACTCGCAGGGATGATTGCTTTAGCTAAAGATTTCAAACTCAAAAATTTTTCATTAACTTTATGATGAATTACATGTTCACATCATTAATCATGTAGGGATTATATCCAAGGAACTTCCTAACTTGATCATACTATCTCTGAGCCTCATCCAAAAACTAAAGTGCAACATGCCCATACTGTTCTATGGAATTAATCTGCATCTGTAAGTCTCTAATCCTCTCAACTATTTTCTTTTCTTGGATGATAGCTAAATGGATCTATTTTGTAAGATAACCTATGTACATTTATCAACCAAAAAAATTAGGTACCCATCGTCTACCATCATCTTCGGTCCATCATAGTTTATCAGCCTAAATGCATCTAGATTATGGTAGACTTACCAAGGTGCAAATATCATCTCCCCTATGTTAGAATTGTAGTCCCATCTCTGCAATAGTTATAGTGAGACCTTTTTCTTTCCTTGAGCAGTTGAGATACACTTCTATGCTCTCGATCCAAGGTAGCTCGAAGTTGTTTATTCTTTTCAATAGACCTTCTTAACTAGAGACATATATCAGCATGTCTTCTTTTTTCTCTTTCAAAAATAGTTTGCTTGGCTTCTTTTTTTAAAGCTTTAGTCTTCCATATTTTTAACTCTTCATTAAGCTTGCACATTTCTTCCTTTATCCCCTTAGCAATGCTACTAGAACTCCTAAATATCCTGTTAAGTTTCATTTTCTTATTTTGTTCAACCCAATTGTTCTTCATTAGGTTGTACTTTTCTTTCATTTTTTTAACTTTCTTTTCTTTTGCTTCCATCTTTATTCGTAGATAGGCGACTTTCTTTTAAAGCTGATAATTCTACTTATTTTTTTCGCTCTCCTGCAACTTACTCCTTAACCAAATAGATCTCGAATGGCATGACAAGTTTTAACTGAATAGATACTCAAGGAATAGTCCCATCTAAGCTAGGAATGATTATGTTACAACCCTAAACTCTCCTCCAAGCATTATACCCTGAAGTGGTCTTATCCGTGTATGCATGTAATCCCGACTCATACCTCTCTCTCTAGTGTAAAGCGACTATCTAAAGCAACTTTTTATAATCCTCACCCTGCTATTCCAAGTTAACACTATCTATATTTGAAGTCATGGGGATGAATTACTGTGATCCATATTATCTTCAAACCAATACTGGCACATAACCCATGATGCCCCATATACCGAGTAAAGGCACATATAGTAGATTACCACACTGATACGTAAAGCGTTTCTGTGAAAACCATGGTGCCCTCTAGGTTATATTAGAAGAAGCCAAGTTCTTGAGCGTCTCAACCCATTGTTTCTTAGTTCTAGACTTAGGCCATTCTTTTTTAATGAATTCTTAAAGAGGGACAGAAAGTGGAAGTAGGGTTTAACTTTATCGCCCCTTCGCCCCAAAAATAACTTCAGGCCCAAACATATAATAACAGAGCACTTTCAAAGAATCCCCCTTGACCTTTTTTTTAGCATGTATTGAGTGCTCAATCTTCTTGGCTAGAATTACTAGAGCCGGGGGCATGTTTCTTTTAAACTGGTCAAATAAATCCACTACGGCCACCTCAACATGTCCCAACACTCTCGGAAGGAAAACCATCTGTATATAGTAAGAGCAAATGCATCTAAAGCTTTCACAGTGTTAGATCGCTCTTATATATATTTTCGTATATTCTGCCATGAGATGACATTGGTGTTCCTTTTCTGCTCCATATAATGGTGGTCGGCTGTGGAACCTAAATCCAAAACTTGAATCAATTTTTTATGGAAATTGGTCGGATTATCCTATTTGAATTAGATAGGTCTCATCTCTAAAGGCTTAAGCTTCAAGAGAGCTGATATCTCTTCCACAGTTAGAGTCAAGTCATGCTGATTGAATGAAAAACACTGGAATGATGGATCCTAAAACTCAATCACAGCCCTAACTAACTATTCATCCATATGTATTTTGAGCAAGAGAGCTATCTGTCCATACTTTTCTATAAACTGAGTTTACTTCACAATCCCCCATTGATCCCATATTTTGGCTAACTCTCTCAAATTATTTTGGAAAAGGTCTAAATGTGTGATCTTTGGCAACTCAAACACAAAACCCCTTCATAGACAGTCCCCATCCTTTTTTTGGTTGAATTTAAACTTAGAACAGACCTCTTCAAATTCCTTAGAAATAATCACTGCATATAGTGGCTCCGCCATAAAGTTAATTAAAATTTATCTAAGTAGGAATTCTTTTTAAAGCAAGGATTTTCGTATGCATATGAGGAAAGGAAAATGCACCAAAAAGGGAAAAAGAAAACTAGTTAGTATCATTAACAAATACAAATAAATTTTGAAACAATGAAAATCATAAATTACTCAAATAAGGTATAAATAATTTTCAAAGCAATGAAAACCATAAATTATTCAAACAAGATATCAAAATTATCCAAATAAAAGCATGAAAATATAGGGAAAGAGATAACTTTATCCCTTCACGTGTCCTTAATTTTGGTGACACCTAAAATCGGGCATAGCTTTGACTGAAAGGTTAGTATGGTCCACTATATGCGGTTTAGATCTGACCACTACTTAGGTTTTCGAATTTCTCGAGCCCAGAGAGGACTAACGAGTTACCCTATCCTCATCCATCACAAATTTATATGGGAATAGGTTTAATTTGATTAGGTATGTCTTTCATGCCCGTAACGAGGCTAACACCTTGGGTAGATATAGGAATCTACACCTAGTAGGTTTTTCGCTAGCCCAGACAGAGGCTAACACCTTAAAAAGCGAAGCTATGTCTCCCCTCCTAATATATCAGGTACCGATGCACCCCCATATCTGACGGAGATGAAACTACTGCAATTGTGCATAGTATGTGAAGAGACAAATATACCTTCTTATGAAAAATAAAAGCCACTATCCTAATCCTGAAAAAAAATGAAAAGATTAGTGTAAAATAAATATTAATATAATGAAAGAAAAATTAAAAAAATTAAATTAAATACCAATTGAAACTGAATTAATTGAAATTTAATTAATACGTAATTAATTTAGGCCTGACTCTCTAAATGTACCTAGTGGAGTCACCAAGTTATCGCAACGTGGTGCGCATCCTGACCAAGCCCGACGTAAATGGCCCTCGCTCTTATATTTGTCAAATTTATCACTATTTTATATTTTTTTTATTTCTATAGGTCGTATCATTATCGACATTTTCTTATTTTTGGGGACTAAGTGGTCGAGATTAATTGTTGACCTGACTTAACTCTAAATAGTCATTACGAAATGACTATTTATCTAGAGTCGCCATCAATTTAATTAGGCTAGATGAGATTGTTCACCTATTAGAGTTCATATTTTGAGGGTTACAAAACCCTAGAATATTAACTTCGAGGCTTGCGATCTTACTAAAGATCATATAAAAGGGTTCGAGAGTCAATTAAAATCATAAGTAAGGATCGACTCTCTCATGATGCTCGAAAATCGGTACCTTATTAATTACATGTCAACTTAAATTTTAATTTCTATTCAGTTTCAACGTGTGACGTTTAATTATAAATTTTTGAAATAATAATTTATAAAATAAATTTATTATTCCATGTTAGGAAAATCGAGTTTTTAAAATTTTAAAAATCAAAATCTTTTACGCACTCTATCGGAGGACTAGTGGAACATGAAAGGTTTTTTTCATTCTCTTTTGTATCTTAACGGAAAACCAAAGGAACACAAAAGGTTTTAAAATTCAAAGTATTTTTTGCACCCCGGTGGAGGGTTAGAAGAATGCGAAAGGTTAATGTTTTTTTAAAATTTATAAAAATCCCTACTCCTATTTTGAAAATAATATCTCGTTATTAAAATAATCAATAAAACCTCTTTCATATTTTAGGAGAAATTTTACGTATTATTCTAACTTGGAGACATTGCCTTAATTTTCTAAAAAGAAAAGTTTATATTTTATTGAAAATATTTATAGGACATCCGAGGACCCGATAACAATCTAAAATGATGAACCTATTCCTAATATATGCCTTTGACATGAAAGTATGCTAATAATCACATAGGACTTGGTCTTTATGCAAAATTACCAAAATGCCCTTAGCCTATATCTTCGACATGAAAGTATCTTAGCAACCCTAAAGGACATGAAAAGGATTATAAAAAGGTGAACCTATCCTAAATGTACATCTTTAGCATAAAAGCATCCCAATGACTACATTAAACTTGATTTTAAAGGAATTACGAAAATACCATTATGGTGTACCTTCTTTTGATGTAAAAGTATCCCGGTAACTTTAAAAGACTTGAAAACGATCATAGAAAGATGAACCTATCCTAAATGCACATCTTTGGCATAAAAGCATCTCGACAATACCTAGGACTCGATTCTAGAGAAATTACCAAAATACCCCTAAGATTTATCTTCAACATGAAAGTATCTCAATAACCTTAAAGGACTTGAAAACGATCATGGAAAGGTGAACGCATCCTAAATGCATCTTTGGCATAAAAGCATCAATGACTACTTAGTACTTGATTATAAAGAAATTACCAAAATGCCCTTAAGATGTACCTTCGATGTAAAAGTATCCCCGTAACACTCAAGGACTCAAAAACGATCATGGAAAGGTGAACCTATCTTAAATGAGCGTCTTTGGCATAAAAACATCCCGATGACTACCTAGGCATTCATTCTAAAAAAATTACCAAAATACCCCTAGAGTGTACCTTGGACGTGAAAGTATCCCTTCAACCTTAAAGGACATGAAAAAATAAGTAATGATGATTTTTACTCTAAATAGGTAATTTAGATAACAAAAATGATTTAAAGTACAAAAATTGCTAATAGGTCCCTAAGTTTCTCAAAATTAAATATGGGTCCTAAATTGTTTAAAAAAGCTAAAAATATTTTTTTGGCCTAAAATACCTATCGCAACGTACCCCTGGGTGGATCCTCGCGGATCTAAAATATTTTTCTGACTTGAAAACGTTGTTTTGATCGAGACTTTTCTTTCGCGATGTGATAAGAATGAGAATGTATAGATTCTTGACTTGTGGTACAATGAAGGGGACCATAAGATGAATCGCTTATCTTATTGGTCTCGGATGACCATCACGAAATGGCCAACATTTGGAGTCGCCATCGATCATTTCAGGCTAGGCATGACCGGATGCCTATTGAAACCTATTTTTTAAGTTAAGAAACTCAAAACATTGATCCCATGGTCTATGTAATACAAAGATTCATCGTTTGGGTTCAGGAGTTGGTTACGCATGATGAGGTATGAACCTCTTCGCGACGCCCGAAATTGATACCTTACTAGCTATGTCTTATCTTGATGTTTATTCTTTCGATCTTAATTCGTCATTATTTCAATATAACCCCTTTTAATGCATGAATCTTATAGAAATATAAATCCAGGTTTTGATGAAAAAGATTTAATCTTATATATGCCCTAGAGAGATTGGAAAATAAAGATTTTCAATAAAAATGACCTCTGGATTTTACTTTGAAAAATGGAATATTCCACTTTGGGCATTGGAGAGATACCCGCGCGAAAAATTACCTTTGATTTTATTTGAAATGATTTGAAAACATGAATGCATATAATCATCACAAAGAAATCATGTTAGTAAGGCAATATATAAAGTAACATAACATGGATCATTCAATGCAATGATAAAGAAATTGGGTGGACTATTGGAATTTATCTTGCAATTGGCATTGATTATCTAAGAATAATCAAATCGATAATTTTTTTGATGCATTTGGGTTTCTTGATTAAACAAGGTTTGTTTGACATATTCATGGGAGTCCAGAAAAAGAAAAAAATTAATTGTAATTGAAAGACAGGGTTGGAGTATCCCTCCAAAAAGGTAGGGTTGGAGTATCCCCATGGATGACAAATAATTTTGACAAAGAGGGATTTTTAAATCTTGACAATTTTGAAAAGCGAGGTTGGAGCATCCCCTCGAAAGGATGGGGTTAGAGTATCCCCAAAAGTGGCATATCTAACGCTTTTTTAAAGAAGTCGAGTTGAAAAATTTAAGTTGATAAAATCTTATGATTTAGAAGACGGGAGAGCATTTCGACAACTTTTGGTGAAAGAAATTATTGTGAATGAGAATGTTAAAGATGTAAAATGTGTTTGTGCCTTAATACGAGCCTATAGGAGGTTAAAGCATGTTCTCAAATCTAGTCGGGGTGATACGGAGACATCGAATGTCTCGAGATGAAATTTAGGAAAACAACTCAATTTAACCATAATTGAAAACAAGGGACAACATCGCGCTATCCTGCTTCTCAAATTTATTCTAAATTGGTTTGAAGGATTTAGAGGGTGGACAAGATATCGCTAGAAAGCTAACTCGATGAAGGTCAATCTAAAAATATTCCCAATATCCCAAATAGTCACTTTCCAAGGAATAGATTTTCAAGTTCAGATTGATTATGCTGCTAGCAGAGCATATGAGGGACAAGGTATGGCAAATTTGAAAAATCACGCTGGACTTATTTGGTATAAAAAAATTGCAAGTTATACCTTTCTTAAAAGGGAATTTCATGAATCTTTTAGGAAAAATGTTTGAAAAAATTGGAAAAATCATTTAGTGGGCCTGAATGGCCCAACCAGAATACATGTTTGGATTTTAGAGGTTCTAGATAGTTTAGATTTGAAAAATCATAACTCTTTCATCCAGAATGATCCAGGGGTGAATAAGGCTTCGTTTTAAAGATGATTTGACAAACTTAGAGAGAAAAATATCAAAAAATTCATGAAAAATCATTTAGGATTTTAAAGTGATTTTTTAATTTGTAATAGTTATGCTGCTAGTAGGGGACAAAGCAAAGTAGGGGATATCTCTCGTTTTTTATGTCTACGGGTCCAAACTCGAGTCATTGACATTCAAACATCCATGACTGAAGAGAAAGAGTGGCATGAGCATCATAAACTCATTTGCACAGTCCTAGAGTAATTTGGGATGATGAAATAGCCCTTTAATCATACCACTCAAGATTTTGACTCAAAAACAAGGCACGAACATTTCAGCAACAAGTGCAAGGCCATTTTTGTTGGAAAATCAAAAGATTTAAGCTCATTTAACCAAGTTTCCAGATCCAGAAAATTTAATTTTCCTTATGATATTTTGCTCACTTTAAGGAAATGCTAAGTTCATGCTAGTCCTCATTAGTTGAGGTTAACATGCTTGGCTTGGAGGGTTTTGAAAATTAGTTTTGATAGTCATCAAACATGCAATTTGACGAGGTGAAGACAAGAAACATATAAGGGGATGGCACATAACATGAATGGGGATGCTAACTTTACCAATGGCTTGACAAAAAAAGTGTTATGCATTATGACAAAAAAATATTATGAATGCTGAAAATGGCAATAATTCATGCAAGTTAATGTGTAAACGTGCTTGAAATGTGTTAGGCTATATGGCATAAAATGCAGGAGCAAGAGATATCAAAATAATGAGGATGAAATGAGGCATTTTGCACATCAAAGGGGCATTAAGGCATCTAAATCTTAAACTAACACAACCAGAAGCCACAATAATGCATGATAATCCTAAGAAGGTGATGGAAACATGGAGAGCTCACTAAAATGATGAAGATGCTGAAAAATAGAAAATGCAAGTAATAAAGTAAGAAGTTATACTAACAAAACTTTAATTTTCAACCAAACAGTTGGAGCAATAGAGATGGCTTGAATTTTCCTTTTTTCCTTGTTGTTAATAAGCAAGAAAAAGAGAGAAACAATGAGGTCTTGGTTTTAGTATGGATGGGGGTGATTTTCAGAATGTGTAATGGTTGAAACTGAGTGTTTTGGGGTTGTTTTTAGGTGCTGAGTAAAGAGCTATAGAATTTGGTTTTCTTGATGTGTGAATATGTTTTGAAAGCTGAAAAGGAGCTGGAACCTAACCTTTTTTAGCTGAGATAGAAGTGGTCCATTTATACTAGCATTTTCGAGCCAATTTGAAGGTGTTTTTGGTCACTTCTCAAAGGGGACAAAGTGATGTTAGCATGGTGGCTATAGAGTAGCTGTATGGAGCAACTTACTGCCAATGTGATGGACATAGGGTGGCTGGTTTAAATGCTAAAATAATTTTCCAATAGATAGGGTGGCTGATGGTGATATTGGTAAACAAACTAGGGAATAAGGTGATCATGTGATATTGACCTTTTTGATCTAATTTAGACTTAAAAAAATGTTTTGATTAATTCAAAAGTCTGAATTCATAATCTGATATGTGTTTTAATCTTTCCTGATGCAAAGAAATAGTTAAAATCGAGTTTTGGATCAATGGTGGATGAGTTAAAAATGCTTGGACTGTGAAAATGGCCTGTATGTATCGATGCATTGCAGAATGTATCGGTACATTTGGTCCAAAAACCTTAAGTATATTGATACAATAAACATTGTATCAATACTATGAACCATTGTATTGATACTATAAACCATTGTATTGATACTATGAACTACTGCATCGATACATGTTGATATGTAGCAATACATTTCTTTACAAAATGCATGCTTTGGTCTTGGCATGGCCTAGCATCGATACATGAGATCTTGTATCAATACAGAGGCTTATGTATCGATACATCTACATGTTGTATCGATACAAATAGGGACATTTCAAATTTTTAGATTGCTGGAGCCTTGTATCGATACACATTCAAATAAAATTATGAATTTTCTTATATATTTTGTCCCTGGACACCTTGAACTATGTCATTTGATGCCATATCTTTGCATTTACCTTTGATATGATCCCTAGGCCTTCTTGATGTCCTCAAAATACTTCACCGGGCAATGTGATCATTGCCTTCTCTCACGTCCATGCTCCAGATTGCTTAAAGAATTAGCCCAGACAAAGTAAGGTGTCTACAATACCCTAATTGGGTGATTTGGATTTTAAAGTAACATAAAATGCAAAAATACCATTAAGTCCCAAAATTTTCAAAAAAAAAATTACATTCCGTATCCTAATGGAGAACCCAAAGAATATGAAAGGTTTTAATATTTTTAGCACCCCATCGAAGGACCAATGGAATACCAAAAATATTTAAAAATACTCTAAGTGAATGATTTCATGCTAGAGATTACCATTTTGACCCAAAATTGCCAATTGGTCCCTAAATGATTTAAAATGCATAGCAAACATTCAAAATACATGAGAAATTCACCTAAGGACTCTAGGACCATTCGACCAAGCACCCATGGCCTAAAAAAAATTATGATATTTGTAGCTAAGTCCTTAATTTTTTTTAAATTGTTATATGCCCCAAAATGCCTAAAATTTGAAAATTTCTATTTTCTAACCACTATCTAATTGTCTTAATCATGTAGATACCTCTAAATAAATTTAGAAAATTTAAAAAATATATAAAATGGTCTCTAAGCATTTGACCAAATAGAAATACCCCTAAATAGCCTAAAAATGAAAATTTGCATTTTTGACCCCTATAAGTTTCAACCATGCTAGGAAACACCCATAAATGGGTTTGGAAAAAATGGAAAATTTGTGAAACAGCCCCTACCAATGCTGCCATGAACCAAAATGCCCCTAAATGACCTAAAAATTTAAAAAAATTAACCTCCAAAATTTTAACTATTTAACAAAATGACCCCTAAAAAGTTTACTTTTCATGAAACTAGACCTCAATGCATGTTAAGATCATCCTAGAATACTATCAAGCTCAATACACAACAAAAATTCTCAAGATATGAATATTTAAGAAAAGTCACAATCTAGATGTAAAAATAAAATAAAATAAAATAAAAAGTGCTAAATACAACCATGTATGATTCATGAAGTCTGTCAACATTAAATTTTATTTTAACTCATATGAACATGATTTAAAGCATTTAAACTTCGAAGATATGATTTTAATGAAATTTAAACAACAACAAAAAAGAATGATCATGGTTCCAAGCTTAGCTTTTAAAGCATGAAATATGCCATAGCTTAAGCTTAATCACCTTAATAAGTAAGGATCATGGAACTACGATCAAGAATTCAAGAAGATGAAAATGAAATGAATAAAAATAGAAGATAAAATAAACAACATGAATTTTCAAGAAGAAACTACCCTGAAAGCTTTTGAAATAAATTAAATTCTTTTTTCTTTTTTACTTTCATTTTTTTTCCTCTTAAACAAAGAGTACATGAAGAAAACATCCTCCCTCATTTATACATCCTCCTTGGTCGAATTTTCATCTTTTTCATGCTTTTTCTTTTTTCTTTATATTTATTTGATATTTTGTTAACTTGTTAGGTTGGAAAATGATGATTGCTGTGTCATAATCCCATGCCCTAGTCGTCTTTTCTTACAGGCCACTATCCCGATTGTCATGATTATGCTAATTTAGGTGGCATGATGATCATTTGGTAGTTTTGACCAACTTGATTAAATTGGTTAGGAAGAAACTAAATTAGTTAGAAAAGAATTTAATTCCAACCAAATTAAATTTCATATAACTAAATTACCAAATTATAAAACTAATTATGTAAAAACAAATTTAAACTATAATTTACAAGTAAAAATAATCTTGGAAGCAAAGAAACAAATACAATTGAGGTGCATGAAAAGCCTAACTGGAAATTCCATCAAAGAAATGATAACAAATTAAAATTCATTTACTCAACAAAATTCCATATAAGAAATCCAAGTAAGAATTTAATCATATTGAAATTCCAATCAAAATTCCATAAGAAATAATTTGAATCAAAATAATTGATATAAAATTTAAAAGAATAAGGTTAGTGGACTTTGTTGAAAAATTAGAGATTAAAATAGGCTTGGTAGGCTTTTAGAGAATAAAATAGGCTAGGTAGAAAATCAAGAAAATGGGCTTGGTAAGGTCATTGGGCTCAGTGAGAAATTATTGGGCTTATGGGCCTATTTGCAAAATTTGAAATTTTTAGCTTTATTAAAGAGATTGTGCACAAAATAAAATTTTTTTATAAAAATTTCAAGTATTGAATTATACATAAAAAAAATTTTGAGAAGTCGTATGCGCAAAAGAAAAAAACTAAAATCCAAAACTCATAAAATATTACGAGAAAACCTTTATGGAAGAAATTTGTTATTTGAAAAAAAGGCAAAACTCATAAAATAAATTAAATTTTTAAAAATTGATTTAATATAAATTTAATGAAAAATTTTAATGAATTTTAAAAATGTTAAACTCAAAAAATTCGTCAGGAAAAAAATTAAAGAGTAGAAAACTGTATATCTTGAAAACATGAAAATTCAAAAAAATGCAAAACTCATGAAATAAAATAAATTTTTAAAAAGTGATTTGATGGTGGTTAATGAAAATATTTAAAGAATTTTAAAGTTTAAAACTTCAAAAATTTTACAAATAAAGGAAAGCTCGTATTTTGAAACTTAGAAAATTTTAAAAAAGACATTGAAAATTATATATGATCGATTAAATACAATATATTATCTAAAATATTGATTATCAAAGATAAAAAAATTAAATTCTAAAATCTGAAATAGATTTAACTAGAACAATTTCACAAGCATAATACTCGCGATTCTGTAAAAATTTAAAATCAATTAATAAAATTGATAATTTGATACCTTGCGGTAAAACACACCAATACTAATTTTTTTGCTTGAATATTTTTGGTTTTTTGGAATGCGTATTGACATGAATATTGCACAGGTGTCGGTAAAAATATGTAATGATCAATTTTTTGAATTTTACGAAAAAACTTCAAAAATTCATAAAAATGGAAACTTTGACCTTGATATCATCTGCAAGAATGATTTTCCAAATTTGGCAAGAAAATATTTAAAAAACAAAATTTTCCATTTGAATCTTCATCCTTTTATCTGAGATCAGTCTTCAAATGGCACCTTTTCTATCACGTGTCAATACGACTATCTATGTGTGATGAAATAAGTTACAAAAAATGTGAAAATTACCCGACAGAAGTCAACCTCTATTAAGGCAACAACCATATTCTCGATCTCGAATAATTGAGACTAGTGAAAAAAAGACTCTGACGAAATTAAGTGTCTACACAATACTAGATGGAGTTCTCACATGGACCATGTTTAGTGAACTTGTTTCTATGAAACAAGAAGTACCTATATGCCATCCCAAGTATCCTTCATACTTCAACTTCTGAGATTGATTGCTTACTTCACAAGTAAAATGGTATAAGATGTGTTAGTCATTTTATTAATGTCTTATCTCGGAAATACAATGACCAAAAAAGATTATGGAAAAAGACTTAGATACATAAGGATCTCATAATTGTAACTCATTATAAGTCCTATACAAGGCCAAATATGCTGATTGGGCTTCATACAATTAGTAATTTATGATTGCCATGTTACTAACATGAAAAAAAAAAAAAAAGAACTTGCATCGCTTGATAAAATGATATGTTTGCATTGTTAACTAATATATGCCTCATCAGAGTCGATTGACTCTACTGACAAAAAGTATATCAAACTAATGTAAAATTTTGTGAACACGATGAGTAAAAGCAAATTATTAGATCTAATTATTAGTTTCTTAAAATTTAATTGTATAAAAGGGAAAAATTATTTCGTAAAATATTTTAATTTTGCTAATTTTCTTCAAAAATAAATAAAAGTAAAAACTATTACGGTGAAATCAATAAAATAAAAACAGAATGAAAAATTCAATATTAAATGATAATATAGTGACATCTTTCGCTTTAATTCCCTCTACATATGAAAAGACTAAGGCCTAAAATTTAAATTGTCATCTTTCATTGGATTTTTTGGTATGGATCAAGATATATAACTTTGGTACTAAAGACTAAAGAGACAAGCACCCTTCCAAAATAAATAAATAAACAAATAAAGATTTGGATTGCTTGTATTTTAAGTCCATTTGATTCCACACTTCTTTTTTCCTTTTACAATTACTTTTTCCAATTTATACACTCCAAATGAATTCCAAAAATTTTATTCACTGACATCGGCATATATGAAGTGTGCTTTTAAAAGTAAACCATATGGGTGCTTTCCAGTCTTTTCCTTCCTTTTATTTAAAGTATAATCGCCCTTTGTTATTTTTTGATAATGTTTTTTCATTTATTAAAATGGAATAAGAATAATTATCAATAAATCAAATAAATCTTTTTACTATTAATTTATTATCCAAAAGACTTTATTCTAATGACAGTAATTCAATACAATTAATACTTTTATCAATACAATTAATTTTGCTTATTAAAATTTGAATTATAATAAATAAAAATTAATTTAAACAAAATTTTTTAAAAATTTTAATCAAAGAGTATGTTTATCTCCATTTTTTTTTACCTCAAGGGCAGTAATATTAATAAAAGTTTCAAATGGTGACACCTAGTTTAACTCCAAGGCATTATAATCAGACGAAAAATGAAGCTAATTTATCTTGCTATATTGATTAATTAATCAACTATTGATGATGACTTTAATCAAGCAATTGAAGTTTCATTTTGCTCCATGCTTGGATTTCTTTTTTCTTTTGAAAGTTTTTAATCTGCCATAACTCTCAACCTTTATTTAACTCAAATAAAGAGAATATTACGTACCCAAACTCTCTTAAACTCGCAACTTTAAAAATTCTATCAATAGCATATATCCTATTTGAACTAGTACTCATTTGATTATTTTCTTAAGACAAAAAACTTCTAAATTTAATATCATAATATCTATATAATCTAAAATATATAATATTTATATTAAAATATAAATGAAAAACAAATCTTTTCAACTAACATTTTTGTTCATTATATTTTTGTTATATAAAACGAGCCTTACTCTACCTGCAAAATTTTACATCTTAAATGGGTAAAACTGAAGACAGAAAAGAAAAAAAAAGGTAATTTCTTGTTTTAGGTATGTTGATGTAAAGATTATCGAACTATACTCGCTATAAGGTATTGTCTGCTTTGGAATAATACACAGACTGTCCTCATGATTTTATTCTTTTGAGAAAAGTCACCTCAATAGGGAAAGAGTAGCCCTTGGTTATAAGCCGCTATCCATATCTATGATTAATCGATGTGAAATTGTTGTCTTACTCAAATACTAATCCTCCAAGCAAGGTAAACTCCTTTTTCTCTCTGCTAAACTAAGAGAAAAATGCAAACAACTTGATGACAAAAGAAGTAACTTTGTTTTTTTTTTTTTTTTCAATAATCGAAATTGTCATTTTCTCTATAATAAAAAATTCTTCTCATGGCATAAAACAAATTTATCAGTACCCCTTCTGTAATTCTAGTAGAATGATTTGGCAAATCATTGCTTTAGCGTAAACTGCAAGGTTGATGAACTTGTAGCTGCCGGTTGCTCGTCCTACCGACAAAATTTATCGAATCATAAAAGACATATAAAAGTTGATCAATCGAGGGTAATTTTGAAACGGAAACCAAACTGAGGAGCAACGATTGAGTGGAAAGAGAAAATAAATATTTTTGTATATATGATGTATTTGTGTATTTTTAATATTATAATCGAATTTAAGATATACATATATATTGACATATTAATAATTTATAATTAGATTTTAATATATTTATGCGGTCATGTCATCTTAACACTATTCTCCGTTTTATATTGTGTTTTTTGTTATTTTGTTCATGTTATATTTATATAGTGTTTGAGATTATTAAGTCTAATTAACATTATTCAAATCACTTTAAATTTTGTATCATATACATTTTATATAAATCTCAAAATATTTGTATATTCATGTCATAATCATGTTATCTTTTTCATGTTGTGTAGTATTGTAGTTGTTTTTTCATGTCATGCTTATGTGTGACACTGCTCAGATAACTCTTAATTTTATATCATATTTTATATACGAGTGGTTCTTTATTTTTTTAACAATAAGGTCATATTATTTTTTTGAATAAAAAATTATTGTATTGATAAATTTTCTATAAAAATCAAAGTATTTAATAATAACATAAAATGATTTGATGTAAATAATTTTTTAACTTTAGGTATTGAATAAAAAATATATATTATGATGATTAAATAATAAAAATAACTCTCTTAAATAATGTTATAAATAATGAGTTATTATATAATAGTTGTTCGGTTTATATTGTTATTATTATTTTTATTTCTTAATATGTATATAAATTGTAAGTATAAATATAATCTAAATGAATTAAATTTTGATATTTATCTTAATTTTTTTAATAGATAATGAATTATATTTGTAACTTATATTATGTATTATATTTATTCTTTACTTTTAAAAGTTATCTTTAAATTGAAATATTTTATATAATTTATCATAATAATTTAATTTAACTTTAAATTCATAGTTTTTGGTATTATATTTGTATTTTATATATTATCAATGAAAATAAAATCAACGTAACACAAAGATTCAAAATACTAGTTATTTTAAATGTTATCAAATGGCTTATTTATATTTATTGCCAAATTTTTTGATATTATAAATTAAATGATATTAATTTAATTAAAAATTAAAATAAAAAATAAAATTATAATTATAAAAAAATGGAATAGAAGATATTAATGTCAAATTATTTTAAATATAAATATGTAAATGTAATTATGTGTATAACTTTGGAATTTGGAAGAGGATATCCCCTGTTTGGTTACGAAGTTTGATCGACACTAACACAAAGGGATCAAGAACGTTGTCCTCCCAACAACGGGAAGTTCTAGGGAAAGATTGTTAAAGTACGGTTTGGGTAAAGTTGGGTGCAACCGGGTAAACCGGTTGCAATGTTTTTTTAGTACTTTTTACATATATTATTATATAATAATACATAAAATTATTATCATTACAAAAATATATTATAAGTTACATAAGTCATTATCATTAAAAAAAATTTTAAAATTATTAATAAATATTATAGTTACATAAATTATATTATCTGTTGCATAAATTATTATGATTGATAATAGAATTTAATACTACATATTTTTATTATAATTACATATATACATTATTTATATACATAAATTATTATAAAAGATAATAAAAGTTGTAATACATAAATTTATTATATTTACATAAATATTTTATAAGTTACAAAAATTTATTACAATTAGATAATAAAAAATAGTACTAGGTAAAACATTATAATTAAATAAATTATATTATCTATTACATATGTATATTATCACGGATAATGTGAATAAGTAATAGACAAACATTACAGTTACACATATATATATTATTACTTACAAAAATTATATAAAAGATAATAAAAGTTGTAATACATAAATTTATTATATTTATATAAAAATTTTTTAAGTTACATAAATATATTATCAACATGTAATAAAAAGTATTATTACAAAAATATTATAGATAGATAATTTATGTTATCTATAACATATGTTTATTACCATAAGTAATATAAATACGTATTGAATACTTTTATATAATTTGTATTATATATAATGTATTTGTGTAAAAAATCTTTGAAGGTAATGTATTTATATAATCTGTTACATACAAATATTAATGAATTTACATACAAACATTACAGATTTACATAAAAACTTATCAAATCTGTAATATATGTATGTAAAATATTTCTTTAAAAAAATTAATTATAATTTTTTAGAAATTATTTCTTATTATTTATTAAATATATTATGTGTGTGGGAAATTAATTTTTACAGTAATTTTTGAAGTGAAAAAAGTTTTCATATTTTTTTAGTTTAATAATTTATTTGGGTGAATTAGTGATAATTATATTATATTAAGAAAAAATTAATTTTTTGGATAAATTTATAATTTTTATTAGTTGGTAAAATTACAACTAAATATTATAAAAATTACACATAAATATTATGATTTATATAATGTTTATATGTAATTTGTGTTATATGTAATATATTTATTTAAAGAATCTTTGAAGATAATATATGTACGTAACTTGTTACATACAAATATTACCGAATTTATATACAAACATTATAGATTTACATAAAAATATTACCAAATCTGTAATATATATATGTAAAATATTTCTTTAAGAAAATTAACTATAATTTTCTATAAATTATTTTTACTATTTATTAAATATATTATGTGTGTGAAAAATTAATTTTTATAGTAATTTTGCAGTGAAAAACATTTTCATATTTTTTTTAGTTTAATAATTTATTTGAGTGTATTTTTAATAGTTTTATTATATTAAGAAAAAATTAATTTTTGATTAAATTTATAATTTTTAATAGTTGGTAAAATTATAACTAAATATTACAAAAATTACATATAAATATAACAATTTACATAATGTTTATGTGTAATTTATATTTTATGTAATATATATGTGTAAATAATTTTTGAAAATAATGTATGTATGTAATTTATTATACACAAATATTATCGAATTTACATATAAATATTACAAATTCACATAAAAATATTACCAAATTTGTAATATACGTATGTAAAATATTTCTTTAAAAAATTACTATAATTTTTCAAAAATATTTTTTTATTATTTATTAAATATATTATATGTCTGAAAAATTAATTTTTGTATTAATTTTTGAAGTGAAAAAAGTTATATAATACATATATAATATATAAACTATACATAAATTATACATATTATATATAATATATATTTTATAATGCATATATAATATGTAGTATTATAAACATAATAGAATAATATATTATATATAATAAAAATAAAAAATATTTTAAAATAATATAAATTTTATATATAAACTATATAATATATATTATATTAATAGATATCATATAATAAAAAATATTTTTATTAAATATTAATTAGTATTTAAAATAATAAAAGATAAAAAAAATTATATTAAATTATTTAAAAATATAAAAAATTAAATATCTTTTTTGCCACTGTTTGAATGAAAAGATTTAAGGAGAATTACACAAATGTAAAAGGGTAATAATAATTATTAACAAGTAAAAGAAAAAATATAATTTAAAAAAAAATTATAATTACCATTTTATATATACTTTTTATCTAATTTTTTTTTGCTGACTTTTTGTTTAGCAGTAATTTAGTGGATGTTATAAATTATATATATTAAATTATAATATATGTTATTTACAATTTATTTTTTTTAATTTTAAGGATTAAAAATTTTTAACCAAATAAAGATTTCAAAAATCATGAATTATGATCATTTTACTATACAAGAATAATCAAGTATTTATTTTTATATTTTACTTATAAGTTTTTTTTTGTTTCCATTGAAACGTCATTCTCTCACAATACAAGAATAATCAGCTTTAGTATATATAAAGCCATGCTTAAGTTGATGTCGATCACACATAAACATGACTACTTTGTATATGTGCTTTACATTTAGTTGTAGTAAGTCGTACATATAGTTATAATAAGTCGTAAATTTAGTTATAGAAGTCGTACATTTAATAATTATTTTTTACTATAAAATATTTTTCATATTTTATTATATATTATATATCATATAATATATTATTATGTTATTTTTATAATATTATAAATTATTTTTAAAATTTAAAAAGTAATTTGATTCAATATTCAATATTGTTTTAATTTTTATTATTTCTTATATCAATACAATACGTGATATAATTCAAGATTATTTTATAATTTGAGATATAATATAATATTTTTAATATATATAATAATATATGATATATATAATTATACATATCATGTATAATTTGTAGGGGGTCGATTCCCTTACGAAGGGAGTCAATCCTCAATATATATAATATTAATTTTATATTTAATATAAAACTTTTTTTTATTTTTATTATTTATAAATAATAATTCAAGATTTAATATAAATAATTTTTATTTTTTGCTATTTATAAATGATATTTCAAAATTTAATATAAAATATATTTTTATATTTTTATTATTTTTAAATAATAGCTTAGAATTTAGTAAAAGATATTTTTAATATTTATTATTTTTAAAAATTATTTTTCATATATATAATTTATATTTATAATTTATATATATTTATTTATAATTTATATATATATAGTTTATATATATATAAGAGTCGATTCCCTTTTCACACTAAGAAAACTGACTTTCCATAAACACAAGAGCAAAATAATAGAGAAAAACATGGTTAAATTATAGTTATAATTTTTTTATTAATAATTTTATTAGTTATTTCGTTTTTGAAATAAGTTTTTCTATTTTACCTTTTGTAAATATTATAACTTCATGTTATTTTTATGAAACTTTCCTTATTATCCGGTGTCAAGATCGATCTTTATTTTTAAAATCAACTGTTAAGATTAGAATTTATATCCAACGACTTAAACTATATTAAGCTGATGAAAAGCATACAGTAAAAACCTTATTTTAGAATTTTCCCCCGACAACCATTAAGGGACTTTTCCTTTTTATTGAATCCAATTTACTATCGTCGTGATCAATCCAAGCCTATTTCAATCTATTCAAATCTAATTTAATTCCATTTAGTCATAAAAAAATTAACAATATAAATTTATTTTATTTGTACCAATAAATTAAATTTAAATAATCAAAACTCAATATAATCAAAATTTAAATTTTAAATAATTCGAAACCAAAACAATTTAAATTATTAAATTAAATAAAATTTTATTTTAAATATTAATTTTATAAAAAAATATGGCTAGATTATTATTTATTTTAATTTTTAACTTCAATTATCTTTTAATTTTTTTTACGATTACAATTTTATATATTTTTAATATTATCTTTTTTAATTATAATGAAAATAAATTATTTTTATTATTATAATAGAATTTGAATTTTTTATATTTATTTGTACAGATTATAAAACTTCTTTATTTTTTTAAATCAGCAAAATAATTAACTATATCTACAATTATTACTTTAAAACAAAACTAATTAACAACAGTTCAATAAATTTTTATGTTACGTTACTTATGATAATTTAATAGTATGAATTATCCAAAAAAAAGATAATTATACAATATGATTTAATATAAATCATATATTTTTATTCTTATGAGTTGAGATATGATTTATAATAAATTATATAATATTATTATAACATGTCAAATCATAAGATTCGACCATTAAACACCCCGTCTATCTTTTAATTAGATTAAACTTTTAAAAATAATCTTATAATCTCGTTAGATCTTAATGTGAAAACGAACTCCGCCGCCTTCTTTTTATTACGAAAACATCGAAATTTCTTTCATCCCCCCCCCCTTCCCCTGTTTTGAAAAAGTCAGAAAGAAATAACCACAAAACATCCTTAAACCGAAAACCCAAAATCCCAAATATTCTCGCAAAACCGTAAAAACCAAAATTAGTCTTTTAGATCTAATTCTAACTTTAAAAGAAGTTTTTTCCGTCATACATTCAAAGATTAGTCTTTGCTTTCAAATTCTCTTTTTCCTTTCTTTTTGGTCTTTTATTTTTTGCATTTTCTAAAAAATAAAAAATAATAAAATTAAATTAAATTAAAAATTAAAAAAATGAATAGAAAAGAATGAAAACATGACTCAAATTGAATCCAAAATTCAAGTTTAAAA
>JBBYHO010091033.1:0-38311 GCA_038382025.1 Adansonia gregorii | reverse complement strand
AAACATGCAAAGATGACATTTTGACATGGAAAAGGATGGCATAGATGCAAGAAGATGACAAATAGGGTGCATGGAGATGATAGAAACATGTTTATACAAAGGAGTGGATGTTGGAGTTGTCAAGATAGCATTCTATTTCATGAGCCTCCTTAAAACATAAGAAAAATATTTGAACATACCTAAGACACATTAAGGTGACCATTTAAATGTGAAATGGATATATGAATATGGAAGGAACATGGCAAAGGATGCATGAAAAGAGGCTGTATGATGATGAACATAAAGCATGGTGAGTTTATATATCTAACAACATCAAGGTGTTAAAAAGGTCATCAAAATCCTAGGACTATCACAACCAATGCAACAAAGATGAATGGGAGTATTAGAAGGGTCATGGCAGCATGAGGGGTTCATTAAAATGAAATGCATAGTCAAAATAAAAAATATACGAAACAACGTAAAAATATTTTAGCAAAAGCTTAAAGTTTCCTCCTTTTCTAAAGCAATAACTTTAAGCTCAGTTCCTTCCCACTTTTTGCTATTGTTTAGCTAGAAAATGATGAATGGAAGAAGCTTTCTGATAATATGGTTGCTGATGGAGTGTTTTAAGGATAAAAGTGTATGAAAGGTTGAGTTTTTGAAGGTGTTTTGATGGTGGTTTTAGGGAGTCACGGGAATAGAGGTTGGTTAAGGGTGAAAGGAAATGGAATAGTGTTTTGGTGAGTTTTTGAAGCTAGAGTGGCTGAAGGATTTATAGGGATGGATGAAGAGTTTTCTGGGATTGCATGAGAGCTTCTTTGATAGTTAAGAGAGTTTTTTTTTTCTGAGAGAGTCGGTAGTTTTTTTGATTAAATGCTCAGCCCCTCATTTTAGAAGACAATGCAAAGGTCACTTTTGATTTTTCCTTTCTACACCAGGGGACATCTCCAGGTGCCATGCTCAGTTCACTCTCTTCTTATTGGTTATGCCATGTTGAGTAAAGAGGTAGAAAGGTTGTGACAGCCTACAAGTGGGGATATGTTTGCCACACCCTCTTACACCTATATATCTTGTGAAAGTGACCTTTGTCATTAGTTGTTTGGACTCCAAAAATTTGATAGAATCTGTTAATGAACCCATGGTTAAGGTTTGCAATGTTTTATGATAGTTCTCTGGTGCAAAAACATGTTTAAATCAGGTTTTCGAAGGCTAAAAAGTGGCTCAAACTAGGCAAAATTGCCTTGGTGTATCGATACAAAACATGTTGTATTTGTATCGATACACAAGTCACTTTTTACTCTTGAATATCGATAGAATGAGCTAAGTATCAATACTCAGAGCAAAAAATGTTTCCAGTCTCAAGACTTAGAGGCCTGCATCGATACTCATGCTTGTGTATCTATACATTTTGCTGAAAATCATAACTTTAGCTACTGTCAAGGTATCTATTGACACAAACATACCAGGTATCGATACCACACCTTGGATATCAATACCAAACCCTATTGTATCAATACTACATGTGAAAATTCAAGTTTTTCACATCATAAAGGCATCGTATCAATACTTACACCCTAATATAACTTGTACGTTCTTGGGGTTTCCCAATTCACCTCAACTTGGTCACAAACAATGGGAAATTGATTTGTGTATTCATTTGAATAATCTTAGTGACACCATGAAAAGTGGCCTTTGATACGTCATTTTTATTTTTTCTTTAATACAGCCCATAGGCCTTTTACACCTTCCCAAAAAAATTTTTTCGCTTGGCATCGTGTCACCTAATAGTGCTTGGTGACACGGCACCGGGCAGTTATCCTCTAGCTTTTATTTCTATTTTTTTTATTTTATCATCTTTTATCTAAACTCCTAGGATACCAAAAATTGGTTCAGATAGAATGATGTGTTTATAATGACAAATTTATGTTTCATGTTTTAGAGCACTGTTTCTTTAGATTATTACCGAATCTAACCTTTATAATGTGTCATGAGCATGTTTGATGATATGACAATAACTATATAAGCATAATAATAAATGACTATTAACATGAATAATGTAATAAAAAATCGGATTAGTTATGCAAATGCAAGAAGGATAATAAGATTAGTGGATAACTTCACCAATAGAATTTTTCATTAAAGTAATAAAATATCTTGATTGCACATTACTACCTTTAAAAATGCTTGGCATAGTTGCATTTTCTAATCACGTGTTCCAAGAAATACAATAGCTCTGGTGCATGGGCTTCTATGGCAGGATATCACATGTCAAAGATTGGGCCAAGTCCATCATCATGTACTTAGCCTCTAACTGGGTCATCTGCATATTCTTGATAAGATAGCGATAGTGCATCTGATAATTCTAGTATGCCTGATCAACTATCTGTAACCATTCTTGCTCTAGTTGTTTGAAGGCTTTTACTAATTCATCAATCTAAACTTAGTAAGCATTCCAAATCTTTAAATTTGAGTGTTAGAATCTCTATTTTGTCCTAGTTTGCTCTTTAATCTCAAACTCGAGCTTTTAGACATCTATTCTTCTTTTGGTAAGTTGATAAGAGGGCATAAGCTCTAACAAGCTTTTCCCTATATATCCCAGCTGTTTCTTTCCATCAATGCAGCTTTTTTTTTCAAGGATAGCAATTTCTACCTTTTATTTAGCTGATGACTTACCAAGGTTCCAAGACTAAGTGCCATGGAGTCTTTTGTTAGACTCTCAAGATTTTTCTTGAAGCGATTTTTCTCTTTGACAACTCGGTTCATTTTATCATTCCAAAAATAGAGGTCAATTTCCAATTGACTCTTCGTTTCCATTAAATGAGTGATTTCCTTGGTGAAGGTTGCCTTTTCTTATTTAAACTCACACTTGATCAATTCAATCTCAGAGGGAAACTTATCAACTGATGTTTATGATGTTCCAGCACCAGATAAGGGTAAGGCATCGTTGATGTGATGAATTCTCCTTTCATTATATCCTAGAGTCATAATACTTCATTTCTAATACCTTTCCATACATTGGGTTTGTTTCCAAGCATGGAAAGCTAGCTAAACTCTTAATATGTAATCAGGCTCACCATAATTAAAATCCCACTGCTTTAGATCTTGAACAAAGTGATGAATTATTGGCACTGAAATTGTTGTAGAATTAGGATAAGTGTATAGCTAGTGCTTAGACATAATCCCATAAATGGCACACAATTGTAATCTCTACATTACTATATGATTGTTTATGATGAAAACCAAAGGGCCTTCTATGCCACCTTTTCTCCCATGAAATTCTAGAATTTCTGGACCCATTATTCCTTAGACTTATCTTAGGCCATTCCTTTTCAAAGACCTTAAATATAGGCTAAAGTTAGGCAAGAAATTGTATGACATTCTCTTCGCTTTGAGGCAAAAATAGTTGACCAGCCAAATGTGAAAAAATGGTGCATATTCGATGAAATGACCCATTGCCATTTTGTTGCAAAAGCTGAGAGCTCAAATAGTTCTAGTAGTGATGGTGGGTGCGGGATTGATGTTATAGCACAATTAGGAGAAGTGATCTGCTATCATCCCTTCAACATAACCTATTTTTTTCAAAAATATAACCAAACCATATATTGCTAGTGCATAGATATCTTGAATTTTTTGGATGTTAATGGTATTTGCCATTACTTCCTTCAAACTAGCCTATGAGATGCATTAATTGTTCCCCTTCATCTTGATATGAATTTTGATCCAAGACTCTATTGCCTTAAAAATTTGAGCTAATGTTTTTTTAAAGGTTAGAGGTTGCAAAGCCTTGCAATATAGTCTATCAATCTTGGCCCTCTTAATGTTAAGCAATACAATATATTCGTTAATTGTGGGGACCAAATCCTTACAATTGAAAGTGAAGCATTGAGATATAGGTTCTAGAACTAAGATGTTACTCATAATAGGCTAACATCCAACCAAAGCCAAAGTAAAAGAGCTATGTCTATATACCTCTTCATGAATGATTCCCTCTCAGTATTATTTTAATTGGTCCATTTATGCTTTACATCCTGCTAATCATTCTGATTATGGATGATACATGATCACTAAATAAAATGACAAATAGAGGAAAGAATGTTCACTCATAATTGCCTATGTAACCATGGCATACAAGAGTAAAGGTAAGAAGTGTTTCCTCAAGTAACCCTATTTTTTGGGTTATTCTAGTAGCATTTTAGTCTGGTTTAACATGGTTGGGATTGTAAGGTTCACTATATGAGTTTAACTTGATGCCTAAATTAGTATCCGGATCACTTCTCCATCCAGTAATAGTAATTAAGGCACTTGATCCTAAGCCTATTATAGGTTCTGCAAAATAGGCTTGATCCATTGAATATATTCCCTATGCAAATACAGTGGGGTATTCATAAGAGACATAGGTAATTTGCATTTCGAAAGGTCTTATTATGCCTATGCAGAAGGGTACTCACAAAGATAGGTAGCTCACTTTCTTCTAACAATTAGGATGCTAACCTCATGATGGAGTTTGGTGGGAATCTAATGCAAATGCATGTGCATGGTTTATGTCGAGGAAACAATTAAATCTTTTGATTTACCCCTATATTACCATATTTATTTGAATAAATATCTATTCAGGAATTGAGTAGTTCCTAACAACCATAAGACAAAACCATGAAAGGTAAAAAAGTTAGAAGATAAAGATAAAAGGGGATTATATCTAAATAATGATGAAAACCAAAAAAACCAAGAACTAAGTGATACATAGCTAGTCATAGGCCTAACTCTTTAGGTCCCTAATGGAGTCACCAAGCTGACACCACATACCCTTTACTTTAGCCGTTCAAAAGGAGTATGCAAGGCTTGGATAAAGGCGGTTATATTGGTTGGAGCCTTCATGCAAAACCAAAGCAACAATATCATGTATCCCAATGAGAAAAAAATGCTTTCATTGACTAATCACGAAGAATACGAAGATTATTACCAAAATTGATGTTCACCTCATTTTAGGATCAAACTTTGATTCTAAGGAGAATGGTGGGAAGAAATGCTATTTTTTTGTGAATTCAAAGCACTAATATTATGGATCTTAATGTGAAGAAAGTGTTTTTATACCTAGTCAAACAAATAATAGAGATCATTAAAAGAATCCAAGTTCATCTCATTTGATAGATGAACTTTGATTATTGCAAGATAAGGGAAAGAAAAGCTTTTGTTGCATAATCAAAGCACTATTATCACCTATCCCCTTAAAGAGAACATTTTTATGGTGCCTAATCACAGAAAGAATAGAGATTATTATGAGAGTTAATATTCCTCTCCTTTGGCAGACAAACTTAGATTTTAAGGAAAATGGTGGAAAGCAAAGCTTTTTATAAAAATTCAAAGCAACAATATCATGTATCCCAATAAGAAGAAAGTGTTTTCATCACCCAATCATGAAGAGAATGGAAATTGTTTCAGGAATCCATGTTTGTTTCAATTGAGGGATGAACTTTGATTCTAAGGAAAATAAGGAAAGAAAGCTTTTCTTGCTTAGCCAAAACACCAATATCATTTATCCCATTGAAAGGAATGCATTTATAGAGTCTAAACATAAAAAAGTGGAGATTATTATGAGAATCAATGTTCATCTCACTTGGAGAATGAACTGTGATTTTAGGGAAAATGGTGGAAAGAAAAGCGTCATGTAAAACCATCACTTCAGTATCATGTTTACCAACAAAAAGAACTTGTTTTCGTAGCTAATCATGAAAAGAATGGAGATTATTGTGAGAATCCATATCTATCTCATTTAAGGGATAAAATTTGATTGTAATGAAAATGGTGGAAGCCAAAACTTTTCTAATATAGCCAATGAATCAATGTCATGTATCTAACTTGTTTATAGGCCTAATCACAAAAAGAAAGGAGATTATTCTGAGAATCGATGTTCCTCTCATTCAGGGGGCAAACTTTGATTCAAAGAAAAATGGTTGAGAGAAAAACTTTTCTTCTAAAACCAAAGCAAAAGTATCATGTATCCCAATGAGAGGAAAGCGTTTTCATCACCCAATCGTGAAGAGAATGGATATTATTATGAGAATCAGTACTCATTTAATTTGAGGGTTGAACTTAATTCTAAGAGAAAAGGTGGAAAAGAAGCTTTTCTTGAAAATTCAAAGCATTGATATCATGTATCTCAATAAGAAAAAAGTGTTTTTTTAGCCCAACCACACAAAGAATGGGGATAATTACAAGAATCCATGTTCGTTTCATTAAAGGGATAAACTTTGATTATAAGTAATATGAGGAAAAGAAAAGCTTTTCTTGCAAAGTCAAAGCATCAATATCATATGTCCTAATAAAGCGAACATGTTTTTGAGGACTAGTCACAAGAATAATAGAGATTGTTATGAGAATTGATGTTCATTTTATTTGGGGATGAATAATGATTCTAAGGAAAATGATGGAAGGTGTAAAACTAAAGCAATGTATCGAGTATTCCAATAAGGGAAAAGTTGTTTTCATTGCCTAATCATGAAGAATGTAGAGATTATTACAATAATCCATGTTTATCGCATTCAAGGATCAGATTTTAAAGAAAACGGTGGACAGAAAAGTTGTTGCGAATTCAAGATATTCATATCATGGATCCCAATGTAAGAAAATGTTTTTCTAGCCCAATCATGCAAATAATGGAGATTATTACAAGAATTTATGTTCATTTCATTTAAAGGATAAACTTTGATTATTACAAAATGGAGGAAAAAGGCTTTTCTTGCATAACCAAAACACCAATATCACCTATCCCATTAAAAAGAACATGTTCATGGTGCTTAATCACAAAAAGAATAAAGATTATTATGATAATCAATGTCCATCTCATTTGGCAAGTGAACTTTGATTCTAAGCAAAAATAGTGGAAAGCAAAGCTTTTCTTGCAAATCCAAAGTAATAATATCATGTATCCCAAAGAAAAGAAAGGTTTTTTCATCACCCAATTTGGAGGAGAATGGAAAGTGTTATGGGAATCCATGTTCATTTTATTTGAGGGATGAACTTTAATTCTAAGGAAAATGTGGAAAGAAAAGCTTTTCTTACATGGCAAGGCACAAATATCATCTATCCTATTGAAAGAAATGTGCTTATGGAGCCTAATCATAAAAAGACTAGAGATTTATATGAGAGTCAATGTGCGTCTCACTTGACAAATAAACAATGATTCTAGGAAAAACTTTTAATGTAAAACCATCACATCAATATCATATATCCTAATGAGAAGAACATGTTTTCATAGCCAACAAAGAATAGAATAGAGATTATTATGAAAACCATGTCTATCTTATTTGAGGTAGAAACTTTGATTACAAGAAAAATAATGGAAAGAAAAGCTTTTCTTGCAAAGCCAAAGCATCAATATCACGTATCCCAATAAGAAAAAAGTGTTTTCATTACTTAATCATGAAGAATATGGATAATATTACAAGAATCCATTTTTGTCTCATTTGAGGAGCGACATTGATTCTAAGCAAAATGGTGAAAAGAAAATCTTTTCTTGCAAAACCAAAGCATCAATATCATGTACCCAAATGAACAGAATGTTTTAGTTGTGCCTAATCACAAAAAGAATGGGGACTATTACAAGAATCAATATTCATCTCATTTAACAGATGAACTTTGATTTTAAAAAAATAATGAAAAGCAAAACTTTTCTTGCAAAACCAAAGCAACAATATCGTGTATCCCAAAGAGAAGAAAGTGTTTTCATCACCCAATCATGAAGAGAATGGAGATAGTTATGAGAATTCATATTTATCTTGTTTGGGGATAAACTTTGATTCCAAGGAAAATAGTGGAAAGTAAAGCTTTTCTTGCAAAACCAGAGCAACAATATCTTGTATCCTAATGATAAGAATGTGTTTTTATTGTCCAATCGTGAAGAGAATAGAGATTAATATGAGAATCCATGTTTGTCTCATTTGAGGGAAGAACTTTGATTCTAAGAAAAATGGTGGAAAGAAATGCTTTTCCTGTGAAAACAAAGTATTGAAAGCATCTATCCCAACAAAGAGAATATATTTGTGGTGTCAATGACAAAAAGAATAGAGATTTTTATGAAAATCAATGTTCATTTTATTTAGGAGACAGACTTTGGTTTTAAAGAAAATGTGGAAAGTGAAGGTTTTCTTGCAAAATCAAAGCAACAATATCGTGTATCACACTAAGTAGAAAGCATTTTCATCGTCAAATCATGAAGATAATGGAGATTATTACAAGAATCCATGTTCATCTTATTTGAGAGATAAACTTCAATTCTAAAAAAAATAGTCGAAAGAAATGCTAAACCAATGTATCAGTATCGTGCATCCCAATAAGAAAAACATGATTTTGTTGCCCAATCATGATGGTAATGGTTATTAGTATAAGAATTCATGTTCATCACATTTGAAGGATAAACTTTGATCCTAAGGAATATGGTGGAAACAAAAGGCTTTTTTTTTTTTTTTTGCAAAAGTAAAGCATACATATCAAGTATCCTAATGACGAGAGCATGTTTTTATAGCCCATTCACAAAGGCATGGAGGTCTTTAAGAGAATTGGTATTCCTTTCATTTGAGGGATGAACTTTAATTCTAAGCAAAATGGTGGAAAAAAAGCTTTTGTTGCGAAACTAAGGCAGCAACATCTTCTATCCTAATGAAAAAAACGTGTTTATGGTGCCTAATAAAAAAAAAGAGATTACTATGAGAATCGATGTTTATCTTATTTAGGAACTAATTTTGATTCAAAAGAAAATAGTGGAAAGAAAAATTTTCTTGCAAAAAGAAAGCATCAATGCCATGCATCCAAATGAAGAGAATTTGTTTATGGTCCCTAATCATAATAAGAATGGAGACTATTATGAGAATTAATATTTGGCCTTATTTGAGGGATAAACTTTAATTTAAAGGAAAACGGTGGGAAGAAAAGCTTTTCTTACAAAACCAATGCATCAATCTTATGTATCCCAATGACAAAAATGTCTTCTCATAGCTCAATCACAAAAAGATTAGAGATTATTACGAGAATCCATGTTCATCTTATTTGAGGGGCAAACTTTGATTTTTAGCAAAATGGTGGAAGGTAAAGTTTTCTTGTAAAACCAAAGCATCAATATCTTATATCCCAATGAGGAAAACATGTTTATGGTGCCGTCACAAAAGGAATGGAGATTCTTATGAGAATTAATGTTTATCTCATTTAAGGATGAACTTTGATTCTAAGGAAAATGGTAGAAAGCAAAAGTTTTTTTGTAAAACCAAAGTAATAATATCATGTCTCCGAATGAGAAAAAAAATATTTTCATTGCCCAATCCCAAAGAAAATGGAGATTATTATGAGAATCAATATTCATATCATTTAGAAAACGAACTTTATTCCAAGGAAGACGCTATAAAAAACGGTTTTCTTATGAAATGAAAGCATCAATGCTACGTATCCATATAAGAGAATATGTTTATGGTGCCTAATCATAAAAAGAATAGAGACTATTGCAATAATCGATGTTTGTCTCATTTAGGGAATAAACTTTGATTCAAAGAAAAATGGTAAAAAGAAAAGCTTTTCTTTAAAACCAATGCATCAATTTCATGTATCCCAATGAGAAAATATGTTTTGATGCTTCAATCACAAAAAGAATAGAGGTTATTATGAGAATCATTGTTTGTCCCATTTGAGGGATGAACTTTGTTTCTAAGCAAAATGGTGGAAAGCAAAACTTTTGCTATAAAACCAAAGTATCCACATCATGTGCCCTAATAAAGAGAACATGTTTATAGTGTCTAATCACAGAAAGAATAGAGATTTTTATGAGAATCAATTTTCATCTTATTTAGGGGATGAACTTCAATTTTAAGGATATGGTGGAAAACAAAGCTTGTAAAATAAAAGCAACAATATCGTGTATCCTAATAAGTAGAAAGCGTTTTCATCATCAAATCATAAAGATAATGGAGATTATTACAAGAATCTATGTTCATTTTATTTAAGGGATGAACTTTGATTCTAAGGAAAATGGTGAAAAGAAATGCTTTTCTTGCTAAATCAAGGCATCAATGTCATGTATCCTAATAAAAAGAATGTGATTTTGTTGCCCAATCATGACAACAATGGAGATTAGTATGAGAATTCATGTTCATCTCATTTGAAAGATAAACTTTGATCTTGACAAATATGGTGGAAATATAAGTTTTTTTTGCACTAAACTAAAGCATACATATCATGTATCCCAATGATGAAACCATGTTTTTATAGCCCATTCACAAAAAGTATGGAGGTCTTTAAGGGAATTGATATTCCTCTTATTGGGGGGATGAACTTTAATTCTAAGCAAAATGGTAGAAAAAAGCCTTTTGTTGTGACACCAAGGCAGCAACATCTTCTATCCCAAAGAAAAGAACGTGTTTATGGTGCCTAATAAAAAAAAGAGACTACTAAGAGAATCGATGTTCATCTTATTTGGGACAAATTTTGATTCAAAAGAAAATGGTGGAAAAAAAATTTTCTTGTGAAAGCAAAGCATCAATTCCATACATTCCAATGAAGAGAATGTATTTACGGTGCCTAATCACAATAAGAATGGAGACTAGTATGAGAATTGATGTTTTCCTTATTTGAGGGATGAACTTTAATTCAAAAACTTTTCTTGCAAAACCAATGCATCAGTCTATGTATCTCAACGAGAAAAAAAATGTTTTCATTGTCTAATCAAAGGAAAATAGAGATTATTATAGGAATCCATGTTCATCTCATTTGGGGGATAAAATTTTATTGTAAGAAAAATGCTAGAAAAAAAGTTTTCTTGCTAAACCAAAGCATTAATGTTACATATCTGTATAAGAGAATGTGTTTATAGTGCCTAATCGTTAAAAAAAAAGAGACTATTACAAGAATCGATGTTTATCTCATTTAGGGGATGAACTTTGAATCAAAGAAGAATGGTAGAAAGAAAAGCTTTTCTTTAAAACCAATGCACCAATTTCTTGTATCCCACAAAGAAAAATATGTTTTGATAGTTCAATCACAAAAGGAATAGAGATTATTATAGGAATTAATGTTTGTCCCATTTGAGGGATGAATTTTGATTCTAAGCAAAATAGTGGAGAGAAAAACTTTTGTTGTAAAACCAAAGTATTAATATCATGTATCCCAATGAAGAGAACATGTTTATAGTGCCTAATTATAGAAAGAATGGTGATTTTTATGAGAATTAATGTTCATCTTATTTGGGGGATGAACTTCAAATCTAAGGAAATGGTGCAAGGCAAAGCTTTTCTGGCAAAACCAAAGAACAACATTGTGTATCCTAATAAGAAGAAAGTGTTTTCACTGCCCAATCCTGTATCCCAATGTAGAGAACATGTTTTATGTTGCCTAATCACAAAAAAAATTGAGATTATTCCAAGAATTAATGCTCTTCTTATTTGGGGGACAAACTTTGATTCTAAAGAAAATGCTAGAAAGCAAAGCCTTTACAATATTGAATATCGCAATGAGAAGAAAGAGTTTTTATCACCAATCATGAGGAGAATGGAGATTATTATAAGAATCCATGTCTATCTCATTTGAGGGTCAAACTTTGATTCTAAGTAAAATGGTGGAAAGAAAAGCCTTTTTTGTGTAACCAAAACACCAATATCATCTAACCTAATGAAGAGAATGTGTTTATAGTGTCTAATCACAATAAGAATAGAGATTATGAGAATCTATGTTCACCTTGTTTCGGCAACGAACTCTGATTCTAAGGAAAATGGTGAAAAACAAAGCTTTTGCTAGAAAACCGAAGCAATAATATCATGTATCCCAAAAGGAAAAAAGTGTTTTCATTGCCTAATCATAAAGAGAACGGAGATTATTATAAGAATCCATGCTCATCTTATGTAAAGAATAAACTTTTATTCTAAGGAAAATAGTGGAAAGAAAAGATTTTCTTGCATAACCAAAGTGCCAAAATCATCTATCCCAACGAAGAAAATGTGTTTATGGTGCCTAATCGCAAAAATAATGGAGATTATTATGAAAAGTGATGGTCATGTCATTTGGGGGATAAACTTTAATTAAGGAAAATGGTGAAAAGGAAAGCTTTTCTTGCAAAACAAAAGCAATAAAATCATGTAGATCAATGGGAAGAAACTATTTTCATCACACAATCACGAATGAATAGAGATTATTACGAGAAACCTTGTTCGTCTTGTTTAAGGGATGAACTTTATTTCTAAGAAAAATAGTGGAATAAAAAGCTACTAAAGCGCCAATATCATCTATCCCAATGAAGAGAACATGTTTATAGTGTCTAATCACAAAAAGAATAAAGATTATTATGAGAATCGATGTTTATCTCATTGAGGGTATAAACTTTAATTCTCAAGAAAATGGTGGAAAGCAATACTTTTCTTGTAAACCAAATTGGTCTTCCAATCTTCTAGACAAATAAAATATTTTAGGTCTGGATTCGTGGGGAAATAAATTCAAAAATAATATTTTTTTCAAACAAAAATGACCTTTTTAGTTGATTAAAAATATTAAGCCTTGATCTTGAGGTTAATATCTTCATGTATGGCATGGTTAGTTGGTTGTTACATTGTCCCAAACTACTCCAGGATTATGGAATGAACTTGCGATACTCATGTCACTCTTTTTTCTGAGTCATGGACTTTGGATGCCCGCAGCTTGAGTTTGACCTCTAAGAAACTCGAAAAATCGATTAACCTTTTTTTTTGCTTAGGTAACTCTATAAACAAGATTTTAAAAATTATTTTTGAACCATAAATGATTTTTCTAGAATTTTATAATATTTTTCTTAAAAGGGCATCATGTTACCTTTCCAAAGGTGTCTTGTTTACCCTTGGATTATTCTGAAAGAATAAGTTATGATTTTTCAAACTTTTGTTGTCTGAAACCCTAGAATTAGTGCATTGTATTCTATTTAGGCCATTTTGGCCCATTAGTTGATGTTTTTGTATTATTTGAATTTTTTCCAAAAATTCTGTAATTTTTTTTCAAAAAGTATATTTTATGATTTAACAATTTTTGATTAGTCTAGAATGTTTTCTCAAATTCCATCATCCTTGTATATGTTATCAATGCCTTGCTTACTCCCTAAAGCCTTCAGATGAAAATGGAATAAATTTGGAAAGAAAGACAACACAATATTGTCCCCTATTTTTTTTAAGAATCACATTAACTCGGTCTTCCAAACCACCATTATTTAGATGTTGGAACTTATCAAATTGCATGTGATTGGCTCCCCACAACACAAGCCCTTTAAGCTGAGTCATGACATAAAACAAAAACATATTTTACTCAAATCCTTAATTTCCCATTTTTAAAATGCCTTTTTTAAAATGTCCTTCTCTTTTAAATCATCAAAAGTTTTCATCTTTGGGGGATACTCTACCCTCACCACTCTGAGAGGATACTTCAACCTCGTTTTTCACTAAAAAACTTGAGTTTTTCTCTCTTGAAATTATTTAAGATTCCTAATTATTTTCTTAAATCATAAAAAAATTTTATATTTAGGGGATACTCCAACCCCATTTCTTTGAGAGGATACTCCAACCTTGTCTCCACTAAAACATAAGAATTTTCTCTATCGAATTTATTCAAGATTCCTAATAATTTTCTTAAATCATAAAAAATTTGTATCCTTGGGGATACTCAATACTATCTCTTTGAGAAGATACTTTAACCCTATTTTTCATCAAAAATTTAAATTTTCTCTTTTGAATTTATTTGAGATTTTTAATTATTTTCTTAAAATATCAATTTTTATCTTTGGGAATACTTCAACCCTACCTCTCAAAGAGGATACTCCAAACCCACTTTTAGCTAAAAATCCAAAAATCTTCTTCCCTTCGGATATCCTAGATTATATCAATCTAAAACTTTTTTTGTTCCTTAAATTACCAATGAATCAAAACACATCTTAAAATTGTCATTTCGGTTATTCTTTAATAATTAAAGACAATTATGAGATACATTCTAATTATCCCTTCTTGTTATGTTCTTCTATATGTGATTGTTTTTCTATGATATTATTATTGTCTTTTTGTTCTTCTCACATGTTTCTTTTTTTTTGTAGTGACCATTGTGCATTTATATTTAAAAATTATTTTAAAAATTTCTACAAGGTGATGTTCTGTGTCGGCATCTCTCTAGTGCCAAACATAGAATATCCGAATTTTTAAAATTTAATTTAAAATTTGTTTTTAGAAAAAAATCCATGTGCTTGTCATTTCTCTGCAGTGTATAAGTGATATAACATTTTTTTTATCAAAATCTAGATCTACAATTTCCACAAAAGTTCTTGCATTAACAGGAATTATATCTAAATATGACTAAAAAACCCATTAGATCAAACCAAAGCAAGATATAGTTAGTGGGTATTGATTTGAGCATCATAGAGTGCTAATCCTTTCCTAAGCATAAATATCTCACGAACCTAACCAACTAATCTCTAGACCTTTTAAACCTTGAAATCAATATTTCAAGTTTCATAGCTTGAAATATTGTTTTCAATAGACATTCGATCATGCCTAGCCTGAAATGGTCAATCTACTCTAAATATATAGTTACTTCACAGTAATTTTTCAAGACTAGTTAGATAAATGATTCATCCAACAGCCTCTTTTTTTCATATTATCATGCCTAATCTAAATCCTGGCCAAGGGATAACTCAAAGGCTCTAACCAAACACCATATTCTTTAAGTCAAACATGTTCCCACTTTGGATCATTCGAAGGAAGTGGGAAGTGTGAGGGGTACGTGGCAATAGTTTGGCGACTCCACTAGGATATTTAAAGAGTTAAGCCTATGACTATTTATATCTCTGTTGATTCTTAGCTTTTTCAAATTCCATATTTACTTGGTTATAATCTTCCATCTTTGTTTACTAACTTTTATCTTTTATGGTTTTGGCACTATAATTGTCATGGACTATTTTGTTTGCAAATAAATATCAATTTGAATAAAGATGGTAATATGGGAGTAAAATAAAAGGCTTGATTATTTCTAACACAAACTGTGCACTTGCATGTGCATTAGATTCCCACCAAACTACATGGTGAGGTTGCGGTCCTAATTACTAAGAGAAAGTGAGCCATTTGCCTTCATAAGTATCCCTATGTCTATTGGGAGTACCCTTCTATATTTGCATAGGGAAATACCTTCATTGGATCAAACCCCTTCCGCCAAACCCATGATGGGCCCAGGATTGAGTGCCTTGACGTCCTTACCAGATAGGGAAGTGATTTAGATACCAATTTAGGCATCCACTTAAACCTACATAGCAAACCCAATGAGCCAAACCATGTCAAATCACACCGAAGTGCTGCTATAATAAGCTAAAAAATAAGGCTACGTTGGGAAACATTTCTTAGCTTTACTCTTATACACCATATTATACAAGAAAGAATAGGCATTGTCACTCGCATATGTTATTTTATTTGATGATAAGGTATGTCATTATATCCTATGGCTAACCTTCTTCAATAAATGGGTGGTGACAAATGAATGTCGCCAATAATGCCTAGTGACATTATAAAAAAGGTCATATTCGATCAAAATAAGTTGTCATGGTATCCAAATGGTAACTTGACATATACCTATCATAGGTGGTGACTAATGAACATCGCCACTTAATAGTCAATCTTATCTTTTCAAGGTATCATGTCACCTTGCTAAATGTAACTTTAACCTGGACAAGCTGTTTTGTTATCCATTTATTGTCTATTATCATATTCACTACTAGGTATCATACTGCCTACTGTTGAGGCAATTTTTGTGATGTATTTTTGTTGCTACTTTTATATATACCTTTTTTTTTACAATTATTACTTTATGTGGTCCTTAATTAGTTTTTTTTATTTTTCTATTTGATGCATGCATCATTTCATCATAAGCATCATCATTATAGGACAATTAGCTAACGGTTTAGTGTTCATCGAGGGGTATCTATCATGGAGCAACAGTTTACTTCAGATCTGAAACCTTTTGAGAAAGTCCAAGCATTGTCAGAGCCCCAGCAATCTGAATATGGGAATGTTCTCAAACCCTAGTATGTTATAATAATGCATGAAAAGGTCAATAGAGAAAAGCTTGTTAAAATCCATGCCCTTTCATCAATTTACCAAAGGAAAAATGGATGACAAGAAGCTTGAGTTCTAGATTTGACAGCAAATTAGGTTTAGAATGACAATCTAACCCTTAGAATTCAAGATTAAGAGTATTCTTTTCAAGCTCATCAAGGCTAGGTTGATGAATTAGTGAGAGCCTTCGAACAACGAGAGCAAGAATGGCTTTAAGTGGTTAATTACACATGCCAAAATTATCAAGACCATCACTGCTACCTTACTAAGTAGATTCAGATAGCCTAGTCGGAGGTCGAGAACATAATGGATATAGCCCGATCTTTAACATGTGGCATTTATCCCATCGGAGCCCATGAATAAAAATTATTGTAGTTTATGAAACAAGTGATCAAGTAATGTAACCGTGTTAGGCATTTCTGAACGTAATCATGTAATTAGGATATTTTGTTGCTTTCATGAAAGATGCTATTGATCAAGCTACTCTCTAAGTCCAATTGTCCCACGTGTATTTGCATGACTAATCTAATTTTTTTTACTACTTTATGCATTTATGTTCATTTTCACCTAATTCCATCCCTATCTTTATCTTGTCAAACATGCTCGTTGCATATAATAAAGTCTAATCTAGTAATAATCTAAGGTGAAGTTGCTGTAGAACATGGAAGCTACACTCCTAATCATTGAAAAGTGATGGAAATTGATCACTAAGCCTGCATTGAGGGACTTAAACTCATGTATAAGGAATCTCAAGAGCAATCCTTTGTAAAAATGAAAAAACTAAAACCTTAGATTATGGAATTGACTAACATATTGTCCTAGGCTTTGAAGGAAAAAAAAAGGCAAATAAGCACAATCGATGAGGGAAAAAAACCAGCTAATCTTAGAAACAACTTGAATAGTGTTACAGAAGCCACGAATGCTCAGGAATGGGCATGGCATGGATAGCATCCTCTGGCATCAAATATCCATTAGCTTAGCCATTCATTTACATTAGCCTTATAGCAACATCCTATCTAGTGCAAGGATTTCATGGTTGAGGCTTTTTACTAGTAAGGCCTACTATCCTAAAACTCAATGAGCAAATGGAACAACAAAAAGCCAAAAGGTCCTTGAAAAATGAAGGCTTAGATAGGTATCAATCATTGGAAAAGTGCCTTCAAGCTATCAAAGGAAGTGACAAATTTGGGATTATAAACATAAAATTTTCGGGATTAGTTGTCAGTCTTGTCATATCACCTAAATTCAAAGTGTCAAATTTTAAAAAGTACAATGGGATTAAGACCCCATGGCATACATTAACATGTACTGCCAAAAGATGGTTGGGTATGAAGAGAACAAAATGCTATTGATTTATGACTTCTAAGATAGTCTAACTGGATACCAATATAATGGTATATCAAGCTTGATCCTGTAAGGATTTAGACGTGGGCAGATTTGGCTCGTGCCTTTGTTGATAAATACAAACACATGTCTGACTAGGCCCTCGATTGTCTCTCCCTTATGAACATGGAAAAGAAAGCCTTTAAGAGCTTTAGGCAATATGCTTAGAGGTAGAGAAATGAAACAGCTTAAGTTCACCCTTTTTTTACTGAGAAAGAGATTACACAAATGTTTATCAATACTTTATGAGCTCACTACTACGAAAAATTAATGGGAAATACCATGAAAAATTTTATCGATACGGTCATATGGGGCAAAATAATCAATAATGCTATCAAAAGTGGCAAGATATCCACTAGAGAATCATCTAGATTAGTCAAGAAGTCAAGAACTAAGGGTAAAAAGAATGAGGTAAATGTTGTTAGCGAGATTCATACTAGGTTTAATTAGAATTTGCATCCAATGCAAGTATGTACATCCTGAACATGTTGCATTCAGGTTTTAACCCTTACTAAATGATGCCATAACCATTATATTCTGCTAGGATTGTTTTGATAATAAGCTTCACTTGAATCTCATTTAAAACATAGCCCAAAGTGTATAATCCTACAAGGTAAACAGTGTAAGAGCTCTAAATAGTCAAAAGCATCCTAAAAGAATGAATACCTTGAGCCATTTCTTTACTCTTATAAAGAGATTTACTCCTATCTATTGGTAGGTTAGCTAGTGGCCTAAGTATTCATGAACCCAAGATCACCTCCGTACCCCAAATAGTATGAAGAAAATGCCTATTGTAAGTACCAAGCTAGGGCACAAGGCCACTCTATTAATAACTACACCCTATTTAAAAGAAAAGTACAAGGTTTGTTGAAAAAGGGTATGATTGAGGTCGAACAAGAGCTTGGACCTAACATTGGATCCAATCTATTTCCTAGCCATGCAGAACAAAGAGTGAATATGATGATCGAAAGGAAAAGATGTTGGATTAAAAGAAGCATCAGAGAAGTTAAAACCCAATAAGTAAGGTATGGCAAGCTTATATGGAGGCAGGAATAATATTATCTATTAGAAGCAAGTGTAAAGAAACAGTTGAATTATGTTGCTTCCATTACAATCAAGGCCATACTTTACAACACTGCCCACTTTTCCTATAGATGGTCTAAAAGATGATGGGCTAGTCTGAATTTGAGTTCTATGAAGAGCGAGACGAGTACATCTATCCATCTTTTAATGGCATAGATGAAGAGAGACTTGCCAGTGATTGGCTTCCAAGTTGTTTCTCTATCACAACTATGGAAAAAAGAGCTGACGAAAGCTTCAAGCAATATACTCTAAGGTGGATAGAAGAGGTCACCCAGATTTGCCTTTTGTTGATAGAGAAAAAAATGATTATTAGATTTATTTGCACATTATGAGTGCCTTATTATGATGAGTTAGTAAAGAGAATCCCAAGGAGTTTCACAAATGTAGTCATATTGTGCGAAATAATTGATGAAGCCATAAAAAGTAACTTAGGCAAAAGGGATACCTTCAAGGGCAAAGGGAAAGAAAAAGTGCAAGCCAGACAATGGTCAAAATCCAATACTAGAGCTAGTGTATCTCAAGCTTGTAGTGAGTTAGATGCGAATAAAATGGCTATTGAAAAAGACTATGAGGTGATAGAAAGCTTTGATGATGTCAGACTGCAAATGAATTTGGTCTAGTGAACTTGGTACAAGCCGAATTGTCAATGAGGTTAAAAGAACAAAAAAAGGAGTCAATGCCTTTTACGATTTCCATATCATCTATAGCCATACTTTTCAAACATGCAAACAAGTTCATGCTATGAATCAAAAATGATGAATGAAGGCGCATTGAATCTTAAGATAAAAATGAGTCATACCCAGTCAGCAAACGTAGTATTGTCTATCAATACCACCAAAAGGGATAGGAGCAATACTTCATACAAGGTTGGAAGGCTATTAGTCTTGCTTCGCAATTGATCGAGAATCAAAGCTACCCCTTTTTAGCCTATGCTAAAAAGATCATTTAATTTCCACCCTTTTTCCCTTATAAGGACAATAAGGCAACTTCTTGGAAATACGAAATCAAAATTTTATTCATTGAATAATCAAGCCAGCAAGTAGGAAACATTAACCTTTCAAGGGTAAGCCATCTAACTCGGAGTGGTAGATGTTGTGTCCCAACTTCGTTAAAGAGTGAAACTTAGCAAAAGAATGCAACTCCTATTTCTCAAGCACTGAAGTCCACAACCAAAGACTTAGATCTGATAGCTGTCAAGGAGCCAGTGAATGGGAAAGAAGCTATGAAATTTTTTATGTTCATCAAGGACAATGAATACAACATTGTTGATCAGTTAAACAAGCAACTTGCTAAGATATCTGTGTTATCACTGCTATTAAATTTTGAAGCTCATAGAAATGCTCTCCTTAATGTCTTAAATGAGGCATATGTTTCCCCAAATATCCTAATAGGCCAGTTGGCTCACCTATTAAATAACATCACTATTGATAACTCTATATCTTTCAGCAAGGATGAAATTTCTTATAAAAGAAGAGGAAACTATAAAGCTCTCCACATCACCACATATTGCAAAGGTAGCATGTTGCCAAAAATGGTCATTAATAACGGGTCAACTCTGAATTTAATGCTCATACCATGCTTGAACAAACTTTCTATTGACATGACACATATACAGAATAGTCACACTGTTGTGTGAACATTCAATGAAACTTGCAAACACATCATGGGAAACGTCACTATTCCACTCCAAATCAGCCCATGTACTTATGAAGTAGACTTTCATGCAATGGGCATTGCTTTATTGCATAACTACCCCTTGGAAAACCTTGGATTCACTTTGCAGAGATAGTGCCATCATTAATGCATCAAAAGTTGAAATTCATCATTGAAAATAACGTTATCAGCATCAAAGGGGAAAAAGATATCATTGTTACTACCTTAATTGAAGCCTTGTATATTGAATCTGATAAAGATATCCCAAAACCTTTATTTTAATACTTCAAATTTGTCAATGTCACTTATGTCAATGAGGGGTTGCCAATACATTAGCCTTTCCTATCAAAAGAGCAATCAATATCGACCTAAAGTTAACTGTTGGTAAAAGTGTCTAAGCCAAAAAAACTTAAGAAACACTTCCAAGGGATTATCGGAGCCTTGAAAGTTGTCAACCATATCAACAAAAAAAGGTTAGGATTCAAGCCTAGTGCATTACAAGAAAATAAGCTCAAATAAACCATGAGAAAAGGATGGCCCATCTATTGGGACAAGGAATGGGATATAAACCAATGATGTTTCCACCACTTTGAGAAAGTTTTTGCCTAGGAAGACATATAAATGCCAGCTCCACCAATGGTATGCTCACACTACATAAAGCATTTGGGGATCTCTCTATCTATGCAATTGTGAAACAAAAATGTTAGTATCAAATCGAGAGACTGGTCCATGCCTCAAAGGGTTGTTCTCAGTGTTTGGATTACAACTAAGATCCCGGTACTATCCAAGCCTGCTTTAAAAGTGTCGCTATGATACATTCTTTCGCCCGCAGGCATTATATGATCCTTTATATAGGCATCCTTTTATTTGATGAAAATGACTAAGCATTATGCATTTCATTTGTTTTGTTCATTTTTGTAGTGCTTGCCAACTATTAGACCTTTCTCTATATATTTCTTGCCTATATTATTATTTTTTCATGTTTTTAGTTATACGGATGAAAGTGACATAAAGATTCGTATTGAAACTTTAGATATCGATTTCAAGCAACCAATCTACACTGAGGTTGAAGTTAAAAGGGATTCTAAAGAAAACCTCATTCTTTCAAACCTACTAAGGCTGATTGAATAAGAAGAAAAACTAGATATTATCTCTTAAAGAACCCACCAAATCCATAAACCTTGAAACAAAAAAAATAAAAAAAAGGTCAAAATTGAAACCTTCATAAGCCATCAACCTAAAATAAACTAACAAGTTTCCTCCTAGAATATTGGGATATGTTCACTTGGTCTTGCCAAAACATGCTTGGATTAGACACCAAAATTGTGGTCCATAAACTTCCTTTCAAATCTAAGTGTAAGCCCATGCAACAAAAGCTTAGAAGGATGAAACTTGAAATGCTTCTAAATATCAAAGAGGAAGTGAAGAAGCAATTTATGGTAGGATTTCTCGAAGTAGCCAAATACCCTGAATAGGTAGCCAATATAGTCTCAGTTCCTAAAAGGAATGGTAAAGTACAAATATAGATTATAAGGACCTGAATCAAGCTAGTCTAAATGACAATTTCCCTTTGCCCTATGTCGACACTTTTGTAGACAATACTACAAAAAATATGCTGTTTTTCTTCATGGATGTATTTTTAGGTTACAACCAAATTAAAATGGCAGCAAAATATATGGAAAAGACTATTTTCGACCATGTGGGGCACTTTTTGCTATAAAGTGATGCCCTTCAAGCTCAAGAACATTGGGGCAACCTAGCAAAGGGCGATGGTAACATTGTTCCATGACCTCATGCATAAAGAAATAAAGCTCTTTTTGCATAAAGAAATAAAGGTCTTTGTGGATGATATGATCACCAAATCATTAAAATAGAATAAACATGTGGCCGACTTGCGAAAACTCTTCAAATGGTTTCAAAAATAGTAGTTTAAGTTAAATCCTGCAAAAAGTAATTTGATGTTACATCTTGCAAACTATTAGCTTTATTGTAAACATGAAAGGAATAAAAGTATCTTGACAAGATCAAAGGCCATTTAAAACATGCCACTATCTCAAACTCAAAAGGAAATAAGGAGTTTCTTGGGAAGGTTAAACTACAGGGCTCGATTTATATATTAGTTGACTGATAAGTGCAATCTAATCTTTTGGCTATTTTAAAAACAAAATCCCAAAGAATGGAATGAAGAATGCCAAGAAGCTTTTGATAAAGCCAAACATTACCTTTGGAACCTTTTTGTACTTATACCATCAATGCCCGTTGACCTTTAATCTTGTATCTATCTATTTTTGACAAGTTGATGGGTTGCATAATAGGTTAACATGACAAATTAGGAAAGAAAGAATAGGCTATCTACTTTTTGATCAAGAAGTTCATGAAATATGCAAATAACTATTCAACCATAGAAAGCTATATCATGCTCTAACTTGATAGCCCAAATGTTAAGACAATACCTGCTGCACCATACGATGTGGTTGATCACCAAACTTGATCACATTAAGTATTTATGTGAGGCCCATACTTTATCAAAGAGATCAGCCAGGTGGTAAGTCTTACTCTTTAAATATAACATCATGTACGTAAACCAAAAAAACCATTAAAGGTATTACAATAATAGACCTTTTGGCAAGCTGAGCAATAGGTAACTATTAATCTTTAGATTTCAAACTTTGGATAAAGACTTAATGTGCATATCTAAGGCAAATGCCACAGCCTATTGTAGCTCATATTGGAAAATGTACATTAAAGGAGTATTGAGCACAAGGGGACATAAAATTAGCGCAATTCTTATCTTCCTGATGGAAAATACTATCCTTTTACAATGAGATTAAACTTTAACTGCACCAACAACATAGTTGAATACGAGCCTATGTCATGCGACTTTAACCCATCATTGAAAGGGGTATCCAAACACAACAAGTATTTAGAGATTTAGCCCTATCATCTACCAACTAAAAGGAGAATGGAAAATGCATGATGCTAAATTGATCCATTATAGGAATCTAATCTCAAAACTCAAAAAATAATTCCATAATACTAGTTTTCAACATTTACCTCGAGAAGAGAACCAAATCACTGATGCTTTAGCCATGTTGTTGGCCATGTTTAATGTAAATCATGAATCCTTATTTAAATGAGCATCTATATAACTCTAGCTAATTGTCAAAATGTTAAAGAAGAGAAGGATGACTGGCCATGGTATTATGACATTTTTCAATACATCAAAGATTAGCAATACCCTAAGAGCATTACTGAAACTAATAAGAGAACCATCCAAAGGATAGTTACAAGCTTTGTTTTGGATGGTGGAGTTTTGAACAAGAAAAGTTAAGATCAGATACTACTTTAGTGCATAGATGCTTTAAAAGCCAAAGAATTCTTAAGGAAGTCCATAAAGGAATTTATGGTATACATGCTAATGGACATCGAATGGTGAAATAAATCAAGCATTTGAACTACTATTGGTTGACTTTAAAAAAGGGTTGCATTGACTATGCTCAAAAATGCCATAAATGCCAAATATAAGTGAATAAAATCCATGTCCCACTAACACCTCTACATGTTATGATAGCTACATAACCTTTTTCTATGCAGGGCATGGACATGATTAGACCGATTACTCTTAAGGCTTCTAACAGGCACCATTTTATTTTGGTTGCTATTCTTTCACCAAGTGAGTCAAAGTGGCTTTATATGTTAACGTAACCAAATCTGCTATATGCAAATTTATGAAAATGAGATATCATTTGTAGATATGGCCTTCCTGAGCAGATTATTACTGATAATGCATGCAATCTGAAAAATAAATGGATACAAGTATCTACTCTCAATTTAAAATCTAGCATTGAAATTCAATTCCATGCCATCCTAAAATGAACAAGACAGTTAAAATAGCTAAAAAAAATATAAAAAAGAGAGTCTAACAGGTGGATAAGATGTTTATGATTGGTTTGAAAAGTTTTCTGCCAATCGCACAGTAGTATAAACTTTTACAAGTGCTGTCCTGTTCTTTTTAGTCTACAGTATAGAGGCTATCCTACTTATTAAGATCAAAGTCCTTTCACTCAGAGTCTTAGTGGAATCAAAACTTAAAGAGGCTGAATAGGTCAAAAACTGATATAAGTAGCTTAATCTCATTAATAAGAAAAGAATGAAAGCCATCTATCACAAGTAGATGTATCAAAAGTGCATGATGAGATCCTATAACAAAAGGGTCCATCCTTATCAGTTCTAAGAAGGTGACCTAATACTTAAACAAATCCTTTTGATCTATAAAGATGCTTAAGGAAAATAAACTCTAAATTAAGAAGAACCACACGTGGTAAAGCACATATTTTCTAAAAGAACCCTAATCTTAACTGAGATGGATAGTAAAGATCTACCTAATCCCTTAAATTCTGATTCCATTAATAAATACTATGCCTTAAAAAGTTCAAAGATGAAAACCCAAAAGGGCTCCTTATTCTCTTTCTATCTAAAAAACAAGATGAATAACCAAAATGGTGTCTAGAAAAACAAATCGGCTTAAGTTAAAAACCTAAAAAGGTGGTTTAAGTGATCAGACTCTCCCTCACTCAAACCAAATTAAGCCCAAATTATCACCAGCTTAGGCTAGCACTAATTTAAGTGACACTTATAACCATGATCAAAATACTAAATCATAACCTAACTTACCTATTCCATACAAACCTACTTTACCTTTGAAGAATTTCTTCGAAAGTGACCTAACACCAAAAGGATTGACTGCTTGGGAAAGGTCTCTGAGGATACCTAGTATAAGACTTATCCCATCGACATCAAGGGCTAAATAGCTTGGAACTCTTTTGTAACTAAAAATCTTTTGTGATCCCATAGTTTGTCATAACTTGTACCTTTTTTCTTTTTAATAAAATACAATCACTTGATTTCTTAAGGTCGTTTTAATTCCTACATCCCATGTCATGTTTATCATTTAAGTTATAATGCTTGATAAACGAATGGAATTAATAACAAGATTTCCCAGCATTACTTAGAAAGATGAAACTTTGCAAGAATTTTGTTTCTTGTTTGAAGACCAAGAATAAACCTTGAGGCCACAATTAGTGTTGTCCTTGGACCTCACATCCTGAAGATGTGCTCAAAATCTCTCCCCAATAAATCTTAATCGAAAGATAAGAGGCCAAAATTCTTTCCCAACTATCATCCTAACAATCGTAGTTTAGAACAGTCCACCTAGACCATCAAAGGCATCTTTTGAATCATAATTATTAAAGAGAAATCCTCTATACACACAAAACTTAACGTAAAAAAATCCCCAAACATGAGTTATTTAAGCTTAAATATATTCTTTCACAATCACGGACCACTCATACCTCTTAAAAATGGCCTTAATATTCAAAGTATCTAGAAATCTAAAGCAAGATTGATAAACGCCCGAGCAAGAAGCCACCTTGTCAAACTCGAAAGACCTAATTATCAAACAAGTAAAAAACTTGATTGCCAGATTAGATTTTTAAATCATCATTTTTGCATCATTTAAACATGCATCATTTAGCAACTAACATTCTTCAAGTATAAACTCCTACTCTTAAAAGTCAAAATTAAAATTTTTATTTTCAATAAGCCTTGAAAGGTTCTAGGTGAGAATCCCTTGTCTTCATAAATTGAAAAAGCCATTTGAGAAAGGCCCCTAAACTTTTATTTTTTAGCCGTCAAAGAGAAGGATGCCTTTTTCTTTTTAGTCCTTAAAAAGTAGGATACCTTTTTCTTTTTAGTCCTTAACAAGCAAAATGCCTTTTACATTTTAGTCCTTAAAAAGTAGGATGCTTTTTTCCTTTTTAGTCCTAAAAGAGTGGGATGCTTACCTACCTCAGTCATTAAAGAGGAAGACACTTACCTGCCTCAATCATTAAAGAGCCGAATGCTTACCTACCTTAGTTTTCAAATAGCAAGAAGCTTACCTACCTTAATCCTCAAAAAGCAGGATGTTTACTTAGCTCAGTCCTCAAAAAATAGGATGCTTACCTACCTCAGTCCAGAAAGAGCTAGATGCCTATCGAGTCAAAGCCCACAATAGCTTGCACTTGTGGGGGTTGATGACAAGAAACCATAAACCTAGTAGACAGGTTAAACCCTACAAAACTTATTGAAATATTCTTATCTATTAAGATCGTTATCGACATATTCGACTTATTTCAACATAATACTAACTAGATCCCTATTTTTCTATAGGCATTCAAGAGGCATCATCTCATCCTAAATAAAATAGGGTTTATTTTTCTTTGCCCTATTCCTGATGCTCAACAATAACTAAAAAAGGGTAATTATAAACACCTTTTTTTCATGGCCATTATCAAAGGCCTTGAACGTCATTATTTTAAGCATCTTTTAAGTTTTACCGATGAGCGTGGGCCAATTTGCTATCATTTTTTTATGAAAGCTAGGTTATTCAAAGAGCCAAAGGTACATTCAAGTCATATTGGTGCACAGGTATCAAATGAAGCTCTCACTTTGCCAAAATTTAAATTTTCACATGTAGTATCAATAAAAAAGGTTTGGTTTTGATACCTAAGGTGTGGTCTTGGTACTTAATGTATTTGTATCGATACAAGCCTTGGTAATAGCTAAAGCTGTGATTTGTGACAAAATGTATTGATACACAAGTAGGACTATCAATACAAATCCATGACGCATTGATACATGCCTGTAAGTCTCGAGACTGGAAACATTTTTTTGCTCTTGGCATCGATACATACTTCATTGTATCGATACTCATGGAAAAAAGTTACCATGTGTATCGATATGAAATGTTTTATATTAATACCCGAAGGCATTTTTGCCCAATTTTAACCACTTTCCAACCTTTACACCAATGATTTAAAAATCTAATTCAAGCTAGTTTTACCCCAAAAATCATCAAAATTTATATCAAGCTTTAACTTTAGGCTTATGATTGGATTTAAACAAAATTTTGAGGCCTAAATAGCCAAAGACAAATGACATTTTAATGAAATATATGGTTTGTTAAAGGGTAAGCTTGGCTTTTCTCCAATAACAAACTTTTACAGCTTTTTTGCATGGTAGAACCAATAGAAATAAGTTCAGTTGAGCATAATACCTAAAATTATCCTCTAGTACATAAGGGAAAATCCCACAATGCCTTTACTTTTGGCTCAAAAACATTAGCTGAGCATACTCCGTATAAAAGAGCCAATCTTGGCTCAATAAAAGAGAGAAGCCTACAAATTCATTTTTATCTTGTTCTTAGGCATCTCTAAAAACCTCTAGCAACCTCTAAACTCAAAAACACTCATATAAATATTGTTTCATTGACCTTTATTTAAATAAAAAACTTCATTCTCGCAGGTCCTCTAAAAAAACTCAACCTTTCACACACTTTCATTCTTAAAATCCATCTCCATCAACTTTATAACCAAGAAAGCTTCTTCTTTTTATCTTTTTCTTGCTAAACAATAGCAAAGAGAGGGAAACAACTAAGTTTTGAGTCACTGCTCCAAGTAAAGAGGAAAGTTCAAAGCTTTTTAGTATATTTTCTCTGCCATGCTCCATTTATTTTTTTATTTTTATTATTTGCATTATTTTAGTAAGCTATTCATGGTGCCGTGATAATTTTAGGATTCTCATGCATTATTATAGCCTTGGTTGCAATAGTTTTAGGGCTTTGATGATTTTTTGGATGACTTAATGGTGCTTGAATGGCCAAACATGCTTCTCATCATTTTTGCCACCCAAATAGCCTTTGTCCATGCATCTTTGACATGTTTTATCCACCATCACACTCTCAACACATGCTTAAATCTTTTTTCTAACATGTTTTTGGATGTATTCATGTTTTTCCTACTTTTTAATGAGTTTAATGACATAAAAAAATGCTATTTTTGAAATGATAACATGCTTTTTGTCGCTTAAGTATGACCATATCATCTCCCATAACATGCTGATGCCATCTCTATGTGTCTTATCTATCACCTTCTTACATTTTTTCTTTTTTCCCATGTCAAAAACCATTTTTTGCTTGTTTGAATGTATTATCCATGTTCCTCATTATGTATGCTACACTATGTTCATAACACTTTTGTCAAAAATGTTTCTTTGTTTGAAACAAATCTAATTTTCAAAAATGATCCTTAAGCTACTCCAATAGTTAAAAACTAGCATGGATTTAATGTCTTCACAAAATTAGTCTTTCAATCTTAAGGACAAATCAAATATATTTTGTCTGGATTCATAGTGAAATAGGTTTAATAATATTATTTTTTAAAATAAAAAGACCCTTTTTATTTGATTAAAAATATTAAGCCTTGATCCTAAGGCTAATACTTTCATTTGTGGCATGGTTAATGGGTTATTTCATTATTCCAAACTACTTAAGAAATATAAAATGAACTCGCAATGTCCACGTCGCTCTTCTTTTTGAGTCATGGATATTCAGATGTCTACGACTCGAGTTTGACATCCAAGAAACCAAAAAATTTGAATAACCCTTACTTTTAGCTTGGGTAGCACTATAGTCTAGATTTGAAAAATTATTTTCTAATAACAAATTATTTTTTTGGAATTTTTTTAATATTTTTCTTAAAAGGGCACAAATAGCCTTCCTAAAGGTGTTTCATTTACCAGCAAATTATTCTGAATGAGGGAGTTATGATTTTTTAAACCTTTGTTGTTTAAAACCCTAGAATTAGTGCATCATATTCTATTTGGGCCATTTCGGCCCATTAGATTATTTTCTTCTATCATCTACATATCTTTCCTAGAAAGTTTATAAAATTTGTTTTTGAAAAGTATTATTTATGATTTAACAATTTCAAATGAGGCCAAAAAGATTTTTCAAAATCCATCATGCCTTTTCCCTTGTATATGCAGCTAGCATTGAAACACATCTAACTTTATAAATTAATTCTACCTATAAAGCGATTTTCTAGGAGTTTAGAGATATTTTAACATTAATCCTCATCAAGTACTTTTCCAATGGTGCCTTGCTTACTCCTTGAAGCCTTTGAATAAACCTTGAATAAATTTGGAAAGGAAGACAATGTGATGCTGTCCCTTTTTTTTAGAATCAAAATTAACTCAATCTCCCAAACCACCATTATTGAGGCATTAGAACTTCTTAAAATATATATGATTGGCTCTCCCATAACACAAGCTCATTAGGCTGAGATATATTTTACTCAAATCTTTGATTTCCTATTTTTAAAAAACCATTCTTAAAGTGTCACTCTTTTAAATCATTAAAAATTTTTATCTTTAGGGGATACTCTAACCTCACCACTTTAGAGGGACACTTAAACCTGGTTTTTTTTCTCTCGAATTTATTTAAAAATCCTAATTATTTTCTTAAATCATTAAAAATTTTCATCTTTGGTTGATACTTTAACTCCATCTTTCTAAGGGATACTTTAATCCTGTTCTCCACTAAAAAGCTAAAATTTTCTCTATCAAAATTTTCAAGATCCTTGATTATTTCCTTAAATCATAAAAAATTCTCATTCTTGGGATGCTTCAACCTCATCTCTCTGAAAGATACTCCAACTCTATCTTTCAATAGGAATTTGAATTTTCTTTTTTTAATTTATTTAAGATTCCTAATAATTTTCTTAAAATATTAAAATCTTTATCTTTGAGGACACTTCAACCCTACCACCGTGGGAGGATACTCCTACCTTGCTTTTAACTAAAAATATGAAAAAAAATTTTCCTTCGAATATCTTAGATTATGTCAATTAAAACATTTTTCATTACTCAAATTACCATTGAATCCTTACACATCTTAGAATTGGCATTTGGATTATTCTTTGATAATCAAAGACAATTACAAGATACATTATAATCGTCCTTCCTTTTTACATTCTTATATATATGAATTTTTTTATGATATTATTATTGTCTTTTTCATCCTACTAACACATTTCCCTTTTTATAGTGACCATCATGCATTCATATTTAAAATTTATTTTAAAATATTCTATAAGATGATGTTCTGTGTCGGTATCTTTCTAGTGCCTAATATGAAATATCTAAATTTTCAAAATTTAATTCAAAATTTGTATTCATCAAAAATCTCCGAGCTCCTTATTCTCCATAGTTTATAAGTGATAAAATCTTTTCTATCATAATCTAGATCTAAATGTCCATAAAATTTCATGCATTAAAAGGGATTATATCTAAATAATGACTAAATGAAATTGATTAGACCAAACCGAAGCAAGATATGGTTAGAGGCTATAGATTTTGAGCATTATGGGGGTGCTAATCCTTACCCATGTGTAACCAACTTTTAAACCCAACCAACAAATCATTGGACTTTGTAAACCTTAAAATTAATATTTTAAGTTTGTAACATGGAATATTATTTTCAATAGGCATTCGATCAAGCTAGCCCAAAATGGTTTATGGAAATTTCAAATTTATGGTTATTTCATGGTAACTTTCTGAGAGTACTTAGATGAACAATTCATCTAACAATCTCCCCCTTCATATTATCATGCCTAGCCAAACCTTGACCAAGCAATAACTTAAAGGCTCAGACTAAAAACCATATTCATTAAGTCAAATGCATTCCCACTTCGGATCATTTGAAGTAAGTGAGAAAGCATAAGGGGGTACATGGTGACAAAGAGAACATGTATGATGCCTAGTCATAAAAAGAATAAAGATTATTATGAGACTTAAAGTTTATCTAATTTGGGGGATGAACTTTAAATCTAAGAAAAATAGAGGAAAGTAAAACTTTTCTAAATCAAAGCAACAATATCAAGTATCCCAATGAGAAGAAAGTGTTTTCATCACCTAATCATGAAGAGAATGGAGATCATTATGAGAATCCATTTTCATCTCATCAGACGGACAAACTTTGATTCTAAGGAAAATGATGGAAAGAAAAGCTTTTCTTGTGTTGCCAACGTGCCAATATCATCCATCCCAATGAAGAAAACATATTTATAGTGCCTAATCACAAAAAGAATAAATATTATTATGAGATCAGTGTTTATCTCATTTAGGGGATGAACTTTGATTTTAAGAAAAATGGTGGAAAGCAAAGCCTTTCTTATAACCTAAAGCAACACTATCTTATATCCCAACCAAAGAAAATTTTTTCATCACCTCATCATGAAAAGAATGGGGATCATTATAAGAAACCATGTTCATCTTATTGAGGGATAAACTTTGATTCTAAGGAAAATGATGGAAGGAAAAGCTTTTCTTATAGTATCCAAGCGCAAACATCATCTATCCCAATGAAGAGAATGTGTTTATAGTGCCTAATCACAAAATGAATAGAGATTATTATGAGAAGCAATGTTCATCCTAATTGGGGGATTGACTTTAATCTAAGGAAAATGATGGAAAGCAAAGCTTTTCTTACAAAACCAAAGCAATAATATCATGCATACTAATGGGAAAAGAGGTGTTTGCATTGGCCAATCATGAAAAGAATGAAGATTATTATAAGAATCCATGTTCTTTTTATTTAAGGGATGAGCCTTAATTTTGAAAAAAATTATGGAAAAAAAGCTTTTTTTAATAACCAAAGAACCAATATCATCTATCCTAGTGAAAAGAATACGTTTATGGTGCTTAATCGCAAAAGGAATAGAGATTGTTATGACAATCAATGTTCACCTTACTTGGGGAATAAATTATTATTTTAGGGAAAATGAAGAAAAAAATGTTTTTTTGCATAACCAAAATGCCAATATCATCTATCCCAATGAAAAGATTGTGTTTAGGGTGCCTAATCCCGAAAAGAATGGAGACTATTATGAGAATTGATATTTATTTCACTTAAGGAATGAACCATGATTTTAGGAAAAATGATGAAAGGAAAAGCTTTACCTATAGAACCAGTGCATCAATATTATGTATCCCAATGAAAAGAATGGTGTTCATAGCATAATCATAGAAAGAATGAAAATTATTATGGGAATTCATGTTCTTGTCATTTGAGGGATAAACTTTAATTCCAAGAAAAATGGTGGAAAAAAAAGCTCTTTTGCGTAACCAAAGTGCCAATATCATCTATCCCAATGAAGAGAATGTGTTTATCGAGCCTAATCATAAAAAAATAGAGATTATTATGAGAATTGATGTTCATTTAATTTAGGGGATGAATTCTAATTCTAAAAAAAATGGTAAAAAGCAAAGCTTTTCTTTCAAAATCAAAGCAACAATAGCTATCGGCATTCTACTCTTGCAAAAGAAGTGTTTTTGATTTAAGTGTATTTTTTAATAGGGAAATGTCTTCTTGAATGGGACTCTTCCTCTTTTTTTCAACGTAATGGTAGCAAAAAATATGGATTCTTGGCTCTTGACCTTGAGAGAGGTCTATCAGACGAATCACTCATCCAACTAGTCTCAAGTGGCCACCATAAAGTGGCCAACAATTAAAGTTGCCACCAATCAATTGGGTTAGTCATGATCGGATGCCTATTTAAATCGATATTTTGAGTTAGAAAACTTGAAACATTTGTTTCATGGTTTATGTGGCCTAAAGATTTGATGGTTGGGTTTGGCAGTTGGTTTTGGTATGAACCTCACCGCGACGTTTGAAATCAATACCTTTCAAGCTATGTCCAAACTTGGATTTGGTTTCCTTAGTTCTGACCTATCATTGTTTAATATAATCCACTTTTTATTGCATGAATTTTGTATAAAATAAGAATATCAATTTTTTACAAGAATTGAATCTCATATATGCCTCGGAGAGGTAAATAGCATAAAGATTATGATTAAAAATAATCCTCGAGTTTAATTTTTTTAAAATAAGATATTCTATGTCAAGCATTAGAGAGCTACGACGCGAAACATTGCCTTTGTGATTTTTTTTAAAATGGTTTTGAAGATATGAATAAGATATGAACAACACAAGGGAAAATGTGCCAGTAAGATGAAAGAGAAATAGTATTGGATAAAATAAATCACATAAAAGAGAGAGAAAGGGAAAAAATGTTCAAAATGTATCTCATTAGTGTCATCGATTATCCTAAAATAACCAAGTTGACAAATTTAAAGATGCACTGGGATCTATTGACTAATCAAGGCATAAAAACATATTTGAATATTGAAAAGTTCAAAAGAAATATGAAGAGAGAAAATTTGATTTTTTTTCTTGATAATTTTAAGAAAAATGAGATTGAAAATTTTGAATTGATGAATTTTTACTATTTTTGACAATTTTTAAAAATGAACGGGTTAGGGTATCCCCTCGAAAGATGAGGATGGAGCATCCCCAAAAATTAAAACTTTGGTCAGTTTCAAAATTTTAATAAGGTTTGCAAAAGCGGGATTGAAGTTTCCCTTGGAGAATGGGGTCATAATATCCCTAATGGAAACATTAATGATTTTAGAGAGATGACCTCGAAGGAGATATCTTGATAAAGGTTTGGTGATTTATGGACAAAATGACATTTTTGACAAATTCTTGAAAAAGATAAATGATTTTTTTATGTTTTTTAAAAAATATAAAGCTTAAAAATTATCTGCGTCTTGATCTAGGCCTATAGGGTCAACACATGTTCTTTTTGACTAAATGAGGTTGACCGAGATCACATAGAGGCATTTAAATACCTTGAAGTGGGAGTTCGAAGGAACTAACTAGTCTTGAACAATGTTGAAAATAGAGGGCAGCATCGCGGTGCTCCCATTTTTAATTTCATTTCGGACATATTTGAAGGTTTTTAGGGGTCGAGTTAGGGACTGTTAGAAAGTAACTTAATAAGAATCAATATATAATTATTTCAAAAATCCTAGAAAATTGTCTTCTAGATGGAAATAATTTTCAAAGTAGGGATTAGTTCAACACTGGTAGCATATTCAAGGAAAACGAGCAACTGAATTTGAAAAATTGTTTCAAACCCATACGAAATTGTTAAATCACAAAAGATACCTTTTTGGAAAGGAAATTTCATGAATGTTTTATGAATATTTGAAAAATCTAGAAGGATCATTTTTTGGGCTGCAATAGCCTAAATAAATTGTGAATCTCTAGTTCTAGGGGTTTCAGATAGCAAAGCTTTAAAAAATCGTGACTCCCTCATCTGGAATGATCTAAGGCAAATAGGATACCTTTGGAAAGGTTATTCGATGCTTTTCTAGGGAAAATGTCAAAATTTGTTGGAAAATGTTTTATGGCCAAAAAATGATTTTCAAGTTGCAAGTATAGTGCTATCAGCATAAAACAAGGGAAATTTTTGGTTTTCTTGGATTTATTCTTGCTAAATTCGAGCCATGGACATCTGAATGTCCGTGGCCGAAATCAATGAGTGACATGATCTTCATGAGCTCGTTCATAACTCTATATAATATAGTTATTTAGTCTCATTACGCATATTAAATAAGCTAGGTCTTAGAGATATTTATTTAAATATCATTCATATTCAGTAGTTTTTTAATTTAGTAATATTTTATTTTTGGAAATTTTTAATTTAGTCCTATTTGCTTTCTTTATATTTTAATTAATTACTTATTTAAATAATTTTCCTATATTTGTAGGTCAAAACTCTAAGGAGCTTCCAAAAATATAACAACTTAATGAAAAGGGAAAGTGGACTCGAGGAAGCAAGGTGATTTTAAATTGGAAACTTCCAAAAATATGCTCAAGTTACTTACAAATCAAGTCTCTCCACTTTAGGGTTTTGCTTTTAAATAGGATCCTTATGTTTAGGTTTGGGAGGCATCCTTAGATAATTCATAGCTATTAGTCTTAAAGAAGAACGAAAGCTATTAAGTTTTTGCAATACGAGAAAAGATCAAAGAAGTTGAAGATCAGGATTTAACAATTCTTAGTTTTCTCTTTTCTTTTCATCTTTTTATCTTTATTGTAATAATTATGATGGTAGAACTTCATTGTTTTATGTTTTATTTAATCACTATAAGCTAAATTTCTTTTTCTAGGATTACAATAGAACTCAACATGTAGTTTGAATTATTTTAATATTCTTTCTTAATTTAATGATAATTGCATTATTTGTTCAATCTTGTTCTTAATGGTTCTAGGTGATTGGCCACTGAATTCTAGTTGATTGGCCATTGATTCAGTAACCTTAATGAACTTGGAAAAGGGAATTTTGTGCTTAGACTTGGATTGAATGGCATATGTTTCATATTCATTTATTAGGATGAATTGATTTGCATGTTAGATAGGAATATAGGAGCGTGCCATATGTAACCAAATTAGAGTCTAGGCTTAATGAGTTTTTTTGAATTCAATTTGCATAGGAATATAATAAATTGATTAAAAAAGATATTTTTATAAGACCATCGGAAGATACTTATAAATAAATTAAAACTCTAGGTTAACAACTCAATATCATTAGTCAAGGTTAAAAGGATAAAAGAAAATTCAAATAAAGTGTTAGGGGAAATTGTAATTCTAGGTTTTTATTGATTAAGTAAACTCATTTTAATTTTCTTTGTTATTTAGTTAAATTTCATTTAGTTAGTTTAATTTAAATTTTAATTACTCTTCTTTTAATTATTTATTTGAATAAGATTAAATTATGTTAATTTTAATACTTAGTAGATTTAGTACAATTCCTCATGGGAACGATACTCTGTTCATTACTTTATTACTTGTTTCGATATATACACTTGCATGGTATAAAATCGACAAGAAGTTTTTGGTGCCATTGCTGAGGAATTACCTTACTAAATTATTTTGCTAATATTAATACCAAGCAAATTTAATCTTACTTTAATTTTTTTTTCAAGTATCTTTTGCCATTGTATGAAAGAGCAAGAAACTTGGAACTTGTCCCTTTTGATTTAGAACCCAAAATAACTTTTCTTTGACGTAGAAAGGATAATTTACAAGCTTTGACTCAAAACAATACACTAGCTAAAGAAAAAGATATGAAGTGCCTAAGGGAATTTGCTATCCCTCTTGCACAGAGCATTCATTCTAGTATCCAGATGCTTGCCATTCAAGCCAACAACTTTGAAATAGAGCCAGCCATCATTTAGATGATTCAAACATTAGTTTAATTTGATGGCTTAGCTAGTGAAGATCCTATTTCTTATATTATGAATTTTTTAGAAATATGTGATACTTTCAAGCATAATGGAGTTTAAGATGATGTTGTTAGGTTGAGATTATTTCCTTTCTCACATCAGGATAAAGTAAAAAGTTGGTTGAATCCACTTCTAGCAGATTCTATCACTACCTAGAATGACTTGGCTCAAAAGTTTCTTACCAAATACTTTCCTCTGGCCAAAATAGCAAAGTTAAGGAATGACATCACTTCTTTTACATAGTATGACTCAGAATCACTTTACAAAGCTTAGGAAAGATTCAAAGAGTTGTTTTGAAAATGTCCTTATCATGGTCATCCTAAATGGCTTCAATTTCAGGCTTTCTACAATGGAATAATAGGTCAGATAAGAACTATTATTGATGTTGTTGTAGGTGGTTCATTTATAGGGAGATCATCGGATAAAGTTTATGAATTACACGAAGAGATGGCATCCAATAATGATTATTGGCCCACTAAAAGAAGTTTGTCAAAAAATCACAGGAGTTCATAAAGCTGATGCCATTAATTAACTTCATGCTATAATCGCAGGAGTTCATAAAGCTGATGCCATTATTTCACTTCATGCTATAATCGCAGCATTCACAAGGAAACTAGATGCTATGAATTTACAGTTAGTTCCAAGTTCCTTTGTGGCTTGTGAATTATGTGGAGATAGACATTCTACTGAATAGTGCTCTAATTATGCTGAATCAGTGAACTATGTTGGAAATCATAATAGGCAGCAGAATAACCCTTATTCAAATACTTATAATCTAGGATGGCAAAATCATCCAAACTTTTCTTGGAATAATAACCAAAGACCATCAACTACAAATAGGCAAGCATTACCGCATGGATTTTCTTAGCAAGCTTAGGTCCTTTACCAACCCCAAGTTCTAGCTCAAGAAAGAAAGCCAACAATAAAAGATGTGTTTATGGAGTTTAGGGCAAATGAAAGCCAGGACAATATCATTTAGTCCCTAGCAACATTTTTTAGGAATCTTGAAACACAAGTTGGGCAGATCACTTCCTTCATTCATAATCATCCATTAGGAAGGTTTCCAACTAACACTGAACCCAATTTGAAAAGAGATGAAAAAGAGCATTATAAGGCTATTACACTCAAGAAGAGAGATAGAGAATGTAGAAAAAAAGGTTGGAATGTTTTAAAGAAAAAAAGAAGGTGAAAAAGAAGTTGACAAGATCCAACAACAACAAACTCAGGGTTATCCACCACTACCTTTTCCACAACATTTTTAGAAGCAGAAACTTGATAATCAAGTCCAAAAGTTCCTTGAGGTATTTAAAAAACTCATTCTTTTTGCCAAAGCCTTGGAACAAATGCCCAGGTATGTCAAATTCAAGGAAGATATCTTGTAAAAAATAGAAAATTGAGGGAATTTGAGATTGTTACACTTACTGAAAAATGAAATGCTATATTGCAAAAGAAACTTCCACCTAAACTCAAAGATCCAAGAAGTTTTACTATTCCATGCACCATTGGGAATCAATTCTTTGGGAGGGCATTATGTGATCTTAGTGCAAGTATAAATTTGATGCCTCTTTCCATTTACAAGAATCTGGGTTTGGGGGAGGTAAAACCCATAACAGTCACGTTATAATTGTTAGACAGATCCTACACATATCCGAGGGGCATCTTTGAAGATGTTTTGGTAAAATTTGATAAATTTATCTTTTCAACTAATTTTATATTCTTGATAGGGAAAAAAATCGTGAAATACCTATCATTCTTGGAAGACCTTTTCTAGCAATTGTTGAAGCTCTCATTGATGTACAAAAAGCTAAATTTACCATGAGAGTTCAAGGCCAAGAGGTAACATTTAATATTTTTAAAGCTATGAAATTTCTTAACAAATTTGATGAGTTTTTTGTCGTAAAAATAGTAGAGAGGGCAACACATGAAGTTTTTATAGAAAGTTATCCTGTTAACCCTTTGGTAGCAACATTGGTATAAACTTTTGAAAGGGATAATGAAGAGTTTATCGAGTGTTTAAAGTTGCTGAATTCATCACATCCAACTAGATCAAATTTTAAATTCAAGACTTTAAGACCTTTATCTGATATGCCAACCAAGTCTTCCATCGAGAAGCCAGCTCT